>QEPC01009797.1:1217151-1294759 GCA_003113815.1 Sphenodon punctatus | reverse complement strand
TTAAACCCCCCCCCCCCCAGGGATCAGGTCTATACTTACCGGCTGCTGCTGGGACGCCGTGGCCGCTGGTGCTGGGGGGAGGGCTCTAGGTTGAAAAATCCGGGCTGGGCAGGGTGGGTGGGGGGTGTCCCCCCTTCCACCCGCGCAGTCTGGACTTGGGGAGGGTTTTTTACTTTTTTGGTGGGTTTTTTACATTGCAGCCATTCATTTAAATGGCTGCAATGTAAAAAAAAATCCAGTACCCGGAATCCGGTAACCGGACCGGATTTACCGGGTTGAATCCAATAATGCCGGTACGCCCAGTACCGGCATTATCGGATACCGGAAATGCCGGTGATCCCGCCGCTAGTATTTAATGCCCCGTGATTCAATTGAGATTTTGAAATCATGAGATGTAACAGTTAGTCTGGTGATCTTATGGGTGTTCAAAATGCTAGAAATGTGATGTTTGTGATAAAAATGAGGTTTTGAAATTGTGAGATGTAACTGTTAGTCTGGTGATCTGCCTACTTTTAAACCTGGCAGAGGAGGTGAATATAACCTGCCTAACTGAAATTGCTGGATTAAGTAATGTAATGTCCATCCAATGTTAACCCTGGGAACACTTTGCTTCTGGCCCGGGTTATGCCCTGGCTCCGCCTACCGTACCCCTGGCTCCGTACCTAGGTCCACTGGCCTTACTACCCCACTGCCCCTCCAACATCAAAACCCACTAGCCGCCCCTGATCCTGGCGCACGTCGGCCTCCGGAGCGGTGCAGATTCACTTCGGTTGGTTCGCCCCCGAAGATTTATGGAACCAGAGAGGTTCCGGAATGCCTTGGGAGATGTTCCCTCTGATCTCGATTGCCATTCTCTCAATGACCTCATGGCCTTTTGGAACTCTACGCTGACAGAGACCATTGACTGTACGGCTGCTAGGCGTCCGCTCCCAAATACGCAGGTTCCTGTGGTACATGGAGGATCTGCAGTGCAGGAAGCGAGAAAGGGGTGGTTAGAGCAACAGTGGCGTCGTTCCCATACTGAAGTTGACAGCTTGCGACAAAGAGTCTGTTTACGTACCTATACCATGGTGGTGCAGCCCTTGTTGTGACCACTAAGTCACGTCCAGCTGAGCTTTTCCGAGTGGTGAAGGGGCTGGTCAGTCCAACCTCCCTCCACCTGGATCCAGAGTTATCTAATGCTCGCTGTAATTTATTTGTGGACTTTTTTGCAGATAAAATCAGTCAAATCGACCGTGGTTTCAACACTGATCTTTTTAACAGTGGGTGAATCAGAGGGAGTTGAATCCCCATCTTGTCCTGTTTTATGGGATCAGTTTTGGTGCGTGTTACCCTCTGATGCGGAGGATGTTCTGTGGGATGTCCGAGCCGCTTAGTGTAAACTGGACCATGCCCGTCCTGGCTGGTCAAGGCCAGCCAGGACACTTGGGGCCATTGCTGCCCAGGATAGTTAACGTCTCCCTTAGGTAGGGCAAGGTGCCAGACTGCCTCAATGAGGTGGTGGTGCAGCCTGTGCTCAAAAAACCATCATTGGACATTGATGTCCTGGCCAATTATTGGCCAGTCTCTAATCTTCCCTTTTTAGGAAAGGTTATTGACATGGTCCCAATTTTTCTGCAAAAATTGTTCCAAAATTTTGTGACCCAAAATTGGTAATTCTGCAACCCAAAATTGAAAATTCTTCGATGCAATAAACTTAAAAAACAGAAAGCCCCCTAGCTCTTCCCCTGCCCGCCACCCCCGGCTACCCCCTCTCCCAGCCACACACACCCCAGCACCCCCTGGCTCTCCCCTCTTCCCAGAAAGCCCCCCATAGGTCTTCCCCTGGCCTCCCCCCCCTCCCAGACACCCCCTGGCTCTCCCCTCTCCAAGCCACACACACCCCTGGCTCCCCCCTTTCCCAGCCCCACACACCCCGGCACCCCTCTGGCTCCCCCCTCTCCCAGCAACCCCCCCCCAGCACTAGGGTGGCCACATCAGCAGAAGAGCGAGAGGAGTGAAAGCACGCCGGCCGGCACCATGGGCGGGCCAGCAAGAAGATCAGACCCGCCCCGAGCCCAGGTACCCCCCTGTCTAGCCCCCCCCAGCAACGGTCAACCTATCCCTGGCTTACCCCCCCTCCCTGGATAACCCCCACTTCCAGCTACCCCTCCCTGGCTACCCCCCCTACTTACCTTACGGCTGGAGCGGGTGGCATCTGGAGTCCCTTGGCTTGGCAAGTGGCAGGGACGTCCCTTATAAAGGCCACACAAGCCCCTGATTGACTTGTGGCATGAATAAAGCTCACTGCCAGTGAAGAGAAATCCACGGGGATTTCCCCAGTTTCTGCGCTAATCCTGACTAAGGCAGGCTTCGGTGCAAAACCCGCAAATCGCGGCAAGGTAGAAGAATCGGGGCCCTGGTTATTGAGCAAGTGGTGGCTCGTCAGCTTCAGGAGCATCTGGATCGAATCAGTTTCCTAGATCCCTCGCAGTCTGACTTTTGTCCGGGTTTTACCAGTGAGACTGTGCTTGTAGCCTTGGTTGATGACCTCTCCTGAGAGTTGGATCAGGGTCGTTCAACCCTGTTGATCCTATTAGATCTCTCAACTGTATTCAATACCGTTGATCATGAGTTGTTGGTGACTTGGTTGCGGGACCAAGCCAGAGTGGATGGGACTGTTCTTGAATGGTGCCGCTCCTTCCTGGCTGAGAGAACTCAATGTGTGGTGCTGGGTGATGGTTCATCTTCTCCCCGGGACCTCACGTGTGGAGTCCCACAAGGTTCCATCTTATCCCCTCTCTTGTTCAGTGTGTATATGCAGCCTTTGGGTGAGGTCATCAGAGGGTTTGGTGTAAGGTGTCATCAATATGCTGATGACACTCAACTGTACCTCTCTTTTTCATCAGACCCAGGCCCAGAAGTCTTGGTGCTCACCTGGTGTTTGACAGCTGTGGGGGACTGGATGAGGGCGAGTCACCTGAACTTGAATCCCGACAAGACGGAGGTGACGTTTGTGGGAAAAGCCGGGGGAGTGATGACCCTGGTATCTCAGGTCTGTAGTCTGGGGGTGCTCCTAGACCCACGGCTCTGCCTTAATGTACAGGTGGCAGCTGTGACGAAGGGCACATTTTGCCAATTACATCTGGTGCAACGGCTTAAGCCGTATGTCACAGACATGGACCTTATCACAATCATCCATGCTTTTATTACCTCGAGACTAGACTACTGTAGTGCATTCTGTGAGGGGCTACCCCTGATGACGGTCCGGAGACTGCAGCTGGTGCAGTATGCGGTTGCTCATCTCCTTAGGGGGACGAGTCATCGTGAGCACATTACTCCGGTGCGCCATTCTCTGCACTGGCTGCCGATAGTCTTCCAGGCCCAATTCAAGGTATTGGTTCTGACCTTTAAAACTCTGGATGGCTTGGGCCCCACTTATCTGCAGGACCACCTCACCCCCCGGATCATGAATTGGCCTCTGCGGTCGGCCGGGTGTCAACTATTAGGAGGGCATTCTTGGTGGCCACACCATGGCTGTGGAACTCCCTCCTGTTGGAGGTCTACCTGGCCTCCCCTCTTTCCGTTGACAGTGTAAGACCTGTCTGTTCTGCCGGGCCTTTGATGAGGGAGACGGGTGATGGATGGAGGGGTTGAGTTAGGGTTGGGTTTTTTCTTTTTGGGTTATTTTAATGTTTTATATTTTGGGATTTTTTGTATTTTTATGATGCTATTAGCTGCCCCGATATGCATAATCAGCAGGGGGTGGCATGAAGATGGAAAGAAAGAGAGAGAGAGAGACTTTGACCCACTGCAGGAGGGACAGTGGGACTCAGCGCCCAAAGAGGAACTATCCTTCCTAAATAGGAGCTGTTGGTATACTGCTACTTCACTGCTGTGAGTGCCACAGGAATCGGCATTATGGGACCTAGGGGGCTCTGCTTTTAATGATGACACTGGAACTGAGCCATCTCCCAAATACAACTGCCATCGTACATGGCACAGAGACCTTCACCTCTAACATCTGCCATGGAACGGAGCTGGAACAGCAGTCCACTCCCCATTCACCCAAAGGATTATGGGAGATGTGGAGAGGGAATATGCAGCAGAGCTCTGGCCTGTACCATCCTTCAGGATCGAGGCCCAAGGCCACTTCGTGCTGGTGGCGCTGTGTAACAATAGCTTGGCCTAGCTAAAAATCAAGTCTAGCTTTAGGAAGGGCCAGGAGGTCATCGGAGCCCAGATCAAAGCCAGCTTGAGCAAATGGAAAGATCACTGTCAGGGACACCAATGAGGATTTAATTTAGTTAATAAAAGCTATTATATGTTTAATTAAATGCTAAGTGACTGTTAAACACATTGTGACTTCTTTCCCTAGCATAATAGGCTTGTATCATTTGTGCTGGTGGGTAAGGACAGCAATTGGAGCACACTGGATTATCTTGAGCAAACTTTTTCAATCCTTATAGATACCACATCTTATTTAGAATTAAATAAATAGGGTTGTTTTTTGTGAAGCTTGTTAATTATATGACAAGTGATTATTTATTTACAGTAAATTGGAAGGTTACCAATTTGTACTCTTTAATTATTGGTATGCAAAATATCCTACTAGACCCGTTCTGTTACATCTAAATTAAATATCATTAAACCTGTTTGGAAAGTGTAATTTAAAACTGCTACTATAGATTAATCCCCTTTTGAAATTCCTTTAGTTTCAAACGGAAGAATGGAATATTCCATTGGGCTACGTTCCGAAACACTACGGAATGGGAAGTGTTTGCTGCACTCAACACTCAACAGTGTTTGCTGCACTCAACACTCAGCACTCAACAGTGACACCTGTTGTTGGGTTACAAAATGATATGGTCTAGTCCTTAAGTTTGTTACCAGTGACAGCACAACAGAGCTCTTGTGTGTTTCAGGGTTTGTCAAGCAGGGAAAAGAGCAGTGGTGAAATTCTGATTCCTCTAGTTAGATAAGAGAGTTTTCCATTAGTGTATAGTTCAAAATGCTTGAAAGTACCAAGCAGCTTTGAGGACCATCAAAGTAGGTAAAAGGGTCCTAGGGCGTAGCCTCCGTTGATGAGTGTCTGCAAGCTTTTGAACTTCGCAGAGGTGGTCTTCATGCATCTTAGCAACTTAGTTTCTTCTCTGTAATATTCAAGACCCACATAGCAACCAGACTCTAACAGCTATAATAAAGGAGCTTTGGCTTGTGTCATTTCCTTATTAATGATAGTCTCTCAGATGTCGTCTTTGATATATGTTATATGGCTATTATTATTTTCACTGAAATAGCATAAAGGGTGTTAGCAAACATGATGGTGGCCTGCTTAGGCCTGTGAGCCACTGTCACATTTGTTGATGGGCTGCCAGATGTTGGCCCGGGATTGCTCCCAGGCATGTTGGTGGCCATCAGGATGACTGCTTGGGAGTCTTGCCACCACCTTAAACTTAGCGTAGCCAAGACAGAAGTTCTTATCTTTCTTCTTAACCTAAACCCACGTCTCCCCTTCCACCTCTCTCCATCTCTGTAGAGAACACTCTCATCCTCCTGGTCCCCTCAGCCCACAACCTTGGGGTCATCTTTGACTCCTCTCTCTCCTTCTCTGCTCACATCCAAGACACTGCCAAAACTTGTGTCTTTTTCTATAATATTGCCAGAATCCATCCCTTTCTGTCCGACCACACTACTAAAACTCTGACCCATTCTCTCACCACATCCTGCTTAGACTACTGCAGTAGGGATGGGCGAACGTGGTTCAGGAGTTCGGACCGAACTCGACCAGTTCAGTCGACCGAACCGAACTTCCGAACCGAATTTCTGAACTCGGTTCTGTTCGCCCATCCCTACAAGATAATATTCTGTTTAGTTCAGTGACTCAATTTCCAAACTCTGTTCGAAAGTTCGGAGTTCGAACCGAACTCAAATAGTTTGGTTGACTGAACCAAACTTCCAAAGCGAACTCGATTTTCGAATCGAATTTCCGAACTCAGTTCTGTTTGCCCATCCCAATACTGCAGTCTGCTTCTTACGCGTCTCCCACTGAACCACTTATCTCCACTACAGTCTATTCAGAATTCGTCTGTGGGCCTTTTCATATGAGACGCTTCCACTCATCTCCACGCAGTTTTGATGGGTGGAGGCGCCCGTGTGAATGCCATGGGGGATGGGTGGGGATGTGTGCGCACTCCTGTGCTACACCCACCTCCACCCATCCCCACCCATCCCCCACACACGGAGCAATGGGATCCAATGCCCGATGCTCTGTGGGTGGAGGTGGGTGGAAATGGGTGTGTGCCCGACCTCCACCCACCACAGCTGCACACCCATCCCCCCACAGTTTGTTTAAAAAGGGCCTGTGAGTCTCCCCTTCCTTCACGCCATTAGGACCATGTAACCCCTCTCCTCAAGTCACTACACTGGCTCCCCGTCTGCATCTGCATACAGTTCAAGCTTCTCCTACTCACCTACAAGTGTCTTCACTCCTCAGTACCTCTGCTCTCTTATCTCTCCCTACACCCCTACTTGTGACCTCCATTCAGTGGGCAAGATGCTCCTGTCTGTGCCCTTCTCCTCCATTGCCAACTCCACACTTTCCACCTTGCTGCACCATATGCTTGGACCAAACTTCCTGAGGTGGTGCGTCAAGCCGCCTCCCTGTCCATATTCAAATCTCGCCTAAAGGCCTACCTCTTTGAGATCACTTTTAAATCATGAACCAAGGCCCTATCCAGATCATATCCTTGTTGATTTCAACCATGTTTACTAAAATGAATAAATTTAGTGAATACCTGCAGCCTGTAGTCTATTATGCATAGGAAGACTCTTATTTGTAGTTGTTTATGTCTTTGTCCCTTCATTAGATTGTAAGCTCCATGGAGCAGGGACTGTCTTTATGTTGTGTGTACAGCGCTGCATAGGACTGGTACTGCTATAGAAATGATAAGTAGTAGTAGTGGCTAGTCCAGGCTGTGATCCCGGAGACCTCCAGGATCACAGCCCGGGGTAGCCGCCAACATGCCCAGGTAACGGCCTGCTCAACCGGGCCTAAGCAAGCTATTACATGTGTTAGCCTACTATTCCCAGTCCAGGGGGGGCCACCATGGCTACCCCTCATGGAGAGGTGGGGTGCAGTGCGGAGGCAAGGCTGTACCACCGCACATCTGTACGTCTGCTCAGCTGCCAGCACGGACCAAGTCCAGACCGTGTCGGCGTGTTCCCAACCGGGGTCAGGTCATGACAGTGGCACTCTGCCGTCACATCTATTAGCACCCTAAGAGTCCCAGATATAGATCACAGCTCCCCTGGACTAGACAATGTGCACACATCTTACAAATAAAGTTTCTCCCTCAAAAGAGCTCATAGTATGCTTCCCTTTCTTCCAAATTACCATTTCTTATCATTCAGCCAATACAACATGAAGAAGGGGAGGGTGAATCACCTATCTTGAGCTCCGGGCGGCGGCAGTGGTGGTCCGGAGGCTTCAGTGCTGGCTGTGGCTGCCGGCGGCTCAGCACGCTACTAGTTCCCCAGAAGGCTCAGCACGCTACTAGGAAGTTCCCCGGAAGGCCTAGTAGCGTGCTGAAGCTGGCAGCCATAGCCAGTGCTGAAGCCGCCGGACCGCCGCTGCCGCCGCCCGGAGCTCAAGGTAGGCGATCCCTGGGTGGGGAGGTAGGGTGATCCCTGGGGTGGGGTGTGTGTGTTAAACCACCTCCCACCCCAGGGATCAGTACAGTACCGGTACTACTTACCTGCTGCTGGCTGGTGCTGGCTCTGGGTCGCCGCCGGCGGCCCGGCGCACTAGGGAACTTAGGGGAAAAAATTTTTTAAATCCAGACTGGGCAGGGTGGGTGGGGGGTGTCCACCCTTCCACCCGCACAGCCTGGACTCAGGGAGGGAAAGTGTTTGGGGGTTTTTGTGTTTTTTTTTTTACATTGCAGCCATTCATTTGAATGGCAGCAATGTAAACAAATCTGGCACGGGGCAGGATCCAGTACCGGACCCAAAATACCGGAATAATCCGATTCTGCCGGTACACCAAAATACCAGCAGTATCGGATACCGGATGATCCGGTAGTCCCACCCCTAGTGGCCCGGCAGTTAGAGGGGCATCTGGACCAGGTCGGTTTTCATGATCCCTTGCAGTCTGGTTTTCGCCCCGGGTTTGGTACAGAGACTGCACTTTGTGACCTTGGTCGATGAACTGCGCCATGAATTGGATCACGGCAGATCCTCAATTTTGATCTTACTGGATCTGTCAGCAGTGTTTGATACTGTTGACCATGAGATATTGGTGGTGAGGCTGCGGAACCGGGCTAGGGTGAGTGGAATTGTTCTTTAATGGTTCCGCTCATTCCTGGCAGGGAGAACTCAGTGGGTGGTTCTCGGGGAATTTGCATCGTCTCCCCGGAATCTCACGTGTGGAGTCCCGCAGGGTTCTATTCTGTCCCCTCTCCTGTTCAACGTGTATATGCAACCTTTGGGCGAGGTCATGAGAGGGTTTGGCGTGCGATGTCATCAGTACCCTGATGATATACAACTTTACCTCTCATTTTCTGGAGACCCAGGCCCAGCAGTCTCGGTGCTTACCGGTGCTTAGGAGCTGTGGGGGACTGGATGAAGACGAGCTGTCTGAGGCTGAATCCTGACAAGACGGAGGTGATGTTGGTGGGTCTCCCCGGAATCTGAGGGGGTGGTGGCTCCTGCCATTTGTGGGGTCTGCCCCCCTCTAGCCGCTCAGGTTCGTAGTCTGGGGGTGCTCCTCGACCCGCAGGTCCGCCTGGACTGTCAGGTGGAGGCTGTGGCGAGGGGATCATTTCGCCAATTGCATCTGGTGCGACAGCTGCAGCTGTATGTCTCGGGCTCGGATCTGGCCACCATCATCCATGCTTTCATTACCTCTTGACTGGACTACTGCAACACGCTCTACGTGGGTCCAGAGGTTGCAACTGGTGCAGAATGCGGCGGCCCGCCTCTTAACGGGGATGGGCCACCACGAGCACATTACACCTGTGCTCCGTACTCTGCACTGGCTGCCTATTGTCTTCCGGACCCAATTCAAGGTGTTGGTAATGACTTACAAAGTCCTAAACGGCTTGGGTCCTGATTACCTGCAAGACCACCTCAAGCCTCGGGTCATCTCACAGCCCTTGCGGTTGGCCGGGAGCGCCCGACTCCAAGTCCCCCAGGTATGCTGGGTGGCAACGGCAGAGAGGGCGTTCTCGGTGGCCACACCTTGACTGTGGAATTCCCTCCTGCTGGAGGCCCGTCTGTCCCCTGCTTTTCCGTAGATGTTGTAAGACCTGGTTGTCCTGCTGGGCCTTCGGAGACAGGCGTGGGTAGGGGGGTTTATGCTAGCTGCTATTGAATTTGATGTGTCCATTTTATATATTTATATATTGTAGTTTTAGATGGTTTTATTGTTATGCTTTTATGCTGTGCGCCGCCCCGAGCTGCCAAAGTGCAGGAGGGTTCGGGATAAAAGTTCTTGAAATAAATAAATAAACTTACTTGTGGACTTGTAAACCCAGAAGGCTGAAAGACCAGCACTTTAAAATGTGTGTAAAAATGCCCATTGATTAAGAAATCACTTCCTCATTCCTGTTTAGAAATCGAAAGCCTCATCCCCCTTCTTTCTCAACAGAGAGACTGGATGCTTTCCCTGAATCCAGGCACAGAGGAACTTCTAATAGCCTTCTCTCCCTCCACACCTTGATTCTAAAGCTTTCCTCAAAAGGAGAGGTTGGGCTTAATTCTTTGCTCTGTGCTGGTCACCTAACAGTCACCAAAAACTCAGTTTTTCCCTCATTCATGTGGGCCCTCACCTTTATGTTTTGATTTTGTCTAAGGGTGGTACTGGTATCCTGGTTTGGGGACAATGTTAGGATATGGCTAGGTCCAGTCTATGTTACAAGATGGAACCAGGTCTTTACAATAGATTAGCAAGACATGATGGCATTGGGTGAAAACAGACATGACGCTAACCACCCTTTAACCACCCTTGGTGGTTATTTATGCATGTTGCAGGGCTGCATAGGGCACCAATACAGCCCTGCAACATGCATAAATAACCACCAAGGGTGGTTAGTGTCATGTCTGTTTTCACCCATTGTAAACAGGCTCCCAACACAGTTAGTTTTATGGCATTGATAAGTCTTTTATGCTTGTCAGGGATTTAGGCCATTTCCAGCCGCGAACTAACCGGGTTGGCGATTGAGGCCGGTCATACGCAGCCGGAAATGGATGCACATCGCCCGCGCATGCGCATATTTGGCAGCGGCGTCACATGTAAATCGGGCTGCCGGGTCTTTTGGCAAACAAGCGCGGGCACCGCCATGCTCGTCTAAAAACGGCCTTAGATATGATTATTTCCCCCTCTTTCGACCACTCAGTGAATTAGAGCAGCCTAAGACCTTCTCAGTTACTCGTCTGACTGAAATGGGAACTCAGAAACATTGAGTCTCCAGATAAAAGATGCATGGAATGTGCATCAATGTTCTGTCCCTGAGAGCCGGGAAGAGGGCTCTTTACGCTCAACTCAGCTGTACTTGAATACTGACTGGCTGCATTTTACATCTTCTAACTAAAATGGGCTTTGCAACAGGAAAGCTTTTTCTTTTTCTTCAATAATTTTAACCTCATTTTATTTGAATTGGCAAGTGTGAAGTTAAAGTTCTTAGAACTCCAGTTACTGGATAGGAGGACCTCTTGGAAGTTAGTACAGAAAGGGATTTCCCAGTAAGATGACTTTCCAGATCCCTGCTAAGGACATGATGGCTTGTTTCTTTGGTTGTGCAGCAGCCCCTCGGAAAATGCCCCAGTGACATCTCAAACCTCAGATGTGTTGATCACCAATTGTACTCCAAGATGTTCCTAGTCTATTGGTCTCTCTCCTCCTTCACAGTGCTGTATGGTTGTCATTCATAGAGATGTACAAAAACCAAACCCTATGTTTCTTAGAGCTGTCTCTTGATTTTTCTGCCCATGCTTCTCATTCTGGGATGACAAGAATATAAGAAGTGCCATACTGGGTCAAACCAATGGTCCATCTAGCCCAGCATCCTGTCTCTAACAGTGGCCAATCACGGTGGCTTTGGAGAAACACCCAACAGGTCACAATGGGGGATCCATTCCCCGCTGTTTTTCCCCAGCTTCCGTCATGTTCCCTGATGATGTGCGTGTCCTTTTTAGATCTCAGCAGGCATACATACAGGTCAGAAGTTCTTTTTTCATGACACTTTATTCCATACTGTCAGCACCTTGCAATAAAGGAAACCAAAGGAAACTGTCCTGTTTTATGCAAGATTCAGAAGTCTAGGATTACCCACTGATCTTAAAGGTCTCTCTTTTGAAATTTAGGTTTGTTTCTACAGATGAATTAAACTTAATTTAATTTATTGTCCTTGTTCCCCCCCCCCCTCCCCTCTTCACTCCTCCTTGCCTTGGCTGACATCCTGTTACCAATTATAGAAGCCCAAACTGAGTTTGATATGTATGTGTCTCTTTTTACAGCTGCAAGTAGAAAATGTGGTGATCCTTTAATTATCTCCGATATCAAGAAAGGGAGTGTAGCACACAGGTGAGTGAAGCGTTTTCTTGTCCACTGAGGGCGTTTTTACATGGACACGTATCCCAGAATAAAATCATTAATCCCAGAATGACAGATCCGTCTAAACTTAGCATTTGGTGAATATAATCCTGGGATCATGGAAAAACTCCGGGATTACAAAACCCCCTTTCGAGGTTTTGTAAAATCCAGTTGTTTAAATAACACCAGGATTAGGTCTGCATCTGTCTAAATGACTATCCTGGTATTAGTATCACAGAGTATTATGGCAACACTGTTGTGAGCCACCCTGAGCTGCCTTTGGCAGGAGGGGCAGGATACTAAATGCTTTTAATAAATAAATAAATAAATAAAATAAATAAAGAGCTGACATCTTCTCTGTGTAGTTCTTCTGCCTCTATGGTATCTAGTAGCATATAACTGTGGGACGATTGCAATGAATTGTTGAAGGATGACGGAGGTAATACTGAGCCCCAAGTTTAAATACCCACAGAACAAAGGGATGAGCCTCCGTTTTCTTCAACGCCGAAATCAGAAAAGAAATGAAGAAAATGATTGATACTCATCACAGATATTCTCGAAGCGGGATAACATCAGTGTGCTGCCCATTGAACTATCCCGGGATGGATTTCAATACGGAATAGAAATGTCTGTGTAAAGAAGTACCACTTGTAATCCCTGGGTAACAATTCCGGGATAATTTTCTCCCAATCTCAGGATGAAGTAGCTGTGTAAAAACGCCCTAAGAAACCAACAGAGTATTTGATTTGTTTGTTTTTGTTTGTTTACTTATTTATTTATTTTTATCCTGCCCCTCCTGCCGCAGGCAGCTTGGGGCAGCTAACAATATATACAAAACAATATAAAACATTCATTAAAACAATTCGTAACAATAGGGGAAAGTTTAAATATATATATATATAAACAAAAACCCACCCACCCTAACCCTCTACCCCCTTCCCATCACTCATCTCCCTCACCGAAGGCCTGGCGGAACAGCCAGGTCTTACATGATCGTTGAAAAGAAGCGAGGTCCTGGGCCAACCGGGCCTCTGCCGGAAGGGAGTTCCACAGCCTAGGTGCGGCCACTGAGAACACCCTCTGCATAGTTGCTCCCCAGGAAACCCAGGGGACTTCAAGACAGGCACCCCCGGTCAACCGCAGGGGCCGATCCAGGGCCCGGGGAATGAGGCAGTCCAGCAGGTAGGTGGGGCCCAAGCCATTTAGGAATTCATTAAGATGAGAGAGAGACCCAAACCTCAAGGTCTGACTCCCCTGCAGTTTAAGAGTATGCCATATCCATCAATTGACCAAAGTCAGTGATGATGTGTCAACCAAAAATCTCACCCTGGTTCCAATTTGAAAATTTAATAGTTTAGCTGCTGAGAAGGTTTATGTCTCTTGGCATCTCTGCTTCATTAAAGGGCAATCCAGGGTGTTTTCCACACGTGAGGGTGGCTGGCTTTAGCACACTTTGCTCTGCAGGCCACCATTGCGTAAGTTTCCACCCGCCAGAGGTTAGTACGGGCTGATGCCGACAGTGGTGGCAGCTAACCCGGGCTGCGAGTCAGGGAAGACCCCGAGTCACAGCCCGGGCTAGCCGCCACGACGGTTGGAATCCTGCTGCCTGACCATGAGTAAAGCAGGCTTTCACGTTTGAAAGCCCGCTTTACTCACCACAGTTTGGAGTGGCCAGGGGGCCGGGCGCCATGGCGGGCACCGTTGGCTGCCATGGCTGCCCGTCAGGGAGGGGGGCGGGCCTCTGCGTGCTGCGTGGGGATGGGCAGATGCACATCTGCTTAGCTCTGCTTTCCCCGGCGGCCAGGCCCCCCATCACATTAATTCGGGGGCCTAGCCAGATCCCGGCTGCAGTGCCAGCCCCACTCCGAACCAGGTAAGTCGGCACCGCCACGTTAGAAAACACCCACAGTTAGCAAAGATACAGTTCATGAGGTGTCGGCTTGCAATATCCTCTGCTCTAAGCATGGAAATGTCTGTGAAGGGAGCACAGTGCTCTTTTTATAATAGAGTCACTTAAATGGACACCAGCAAGGAGTTCTAGAAATGTCTTATTTCTCAAGACCAGCTGGTTCTGGAACACCTCATGACCTCTCCTCAAAATGTAGTTGTTGGAGCGTGTTTTGCTGTGGCTATTACCAGGACTGCAGATTCTGCAGAGATTGGTTCTCAAAGGAGTTTGCACATAGGCTGTTCAACACTAACACTAGCCCTTAGGGCGTTTTTAGGTGAGACAAAAAAGGCAGCTGATCCTTTAATCAGCCGCCTTACTTTGTTCTCGTCTAAATGCTTCACGCAGTTTGCAGCCGCGTCCTTCCGGTTTGTTTAAATCCTTCACGCAGTTTGCAGCCGCGTCTTTCGCGCGTCAAACCGGCCCTGCAATCCTTCCCCCTCACATCCGCATCAGCGAGCTGCCGTCTCTCAAGGCAGTGAGACGGCTTTTGCGCTGCTCGTTTAAAAGCGCCCTTAGTGCCAGTACGTGTCCCAGTCACATCAGAGGAATTCTTGCTGACTTTAAGTGCTAGCACCCGTAATGAACAGAAGAAGGATTTAGCCCTACTCCTGAGGTAAATCCTTGAAGCATCCATGGAAGTTCAACTTAAGCTACATTCACACAAAATACTTGTAGCTATTGGTGAGATTTCTCTGTGCGGATGGTTGGGGTGTGGCAGGTCCTGCAGTGGTGCAGGGGCAGGACTAGATGACCTTGAAGTCCCTTCCAGCCTTGTGTGACTCTAAAATGGGGCTTACCCAAAGGTAAGCTAGGTAAAACATCCAGGTACAAGTTACCTCACACTAGCATTTTGTACAGCCGTTCCAAGTCCATAACATGGTGTGGGGATTCATAACCCCAGGTTAGACTGGCCACACGAAAAGGCTTTACCCCCTGAGTAAACTATGGGGAACAGGCTTTTCTGGTAGTTCCCCAGTAAGCCTTGGGATTTATTCAACTTTCTCCACACGATTACTACACACCCCACCCCCCCACTCCCTTCCTACCCTCTGATAAACCCAGCTGCTTTCCTTCTATGTTTAATGGGGTCTGGATGGGAGTGGCAGTGAAGTAGGCTGGCATGAGGGAAGGACAGGTCTTGTGTCAAACGGTGGATTTCCTGTGCATGAATGGTATTGGCCAGTGGCCATATTAGCTAGGTGTAGAGTTGTGAACACTAAAGCAGGATGGGGAGCCTTGCCGAGCACACACCCAACCCATGGGCCATTTTGAAATCAGTAACATTTCAGAGCCTGATAAGAGTGGGAGTGGAGCAGGAAGGGGGGGTGCACTTAGGGTAGGGGGAAATGAAGGGAGGGTCCATATCATGGATCCATCCCCTATTATGCCTTCATCTCTCCTCCCTTGCCACTGAGTGTGCTCCCTCAATGCTCAAGGATAGGGACTGGATTCACAGGCCAGATTCAGGAGTCAGAAAGAGGCCAAATAAAATCTGGCCATGGGCCAGGTATTCCCTGAACTAAGTATTGTAACTTGACAAAATGTAGTCAGCTTAAGAAGAGGAGTGCAAAGTAGAAGCTGCTTCATCTCAGCAGCCATTTTTATTCAACTGATCTCTTCCCACCCCACTCCCTGATGATGCAGGAACTGCCTGACCTCAGGGCAGGTCAACCCAGACAACTCACTCAACTCCTAAGTTACCACACTGAGGCCTCTTTTAGACGTGCAGCTGGGATCAGGTGCGGGAGCGGCGAAACAGCCGCAGCGCTGTTTTAGACGAACGGGAAGCGGAAGTTGTGCGCGTGATCCGGGGCCGCGCATTCTTTGCCAACCGCGATCGAACCACCCTGATCTCTCTCGGGTGACATACGCGGCCGGAAAAGAATGCGCGGCGCCGGATCACGCGCACAACTTCCACTTTCGGTTCGTCTAAAACAGCGCCGCGGCTGTTTCGCCACTCCCGCGCCTGATCCAGCTGCACGTCTAAAAGGCTAGCAGTTTCAGATTTTAGCCGTCGATTTTGAGTGGCCAACTTGAAGCATCCTAAAAGAGCTTGATTTTCTCCGAGTGTTGAACGAACATGAACGAAAACACACACACACACACTCACACAATAATCCAGCGCATAGGCAACTCAAGATGACCTCCAATTGTCTCTCAAGTGAGCTTTGTTTCAGTGTAAATGTTTTCTGTGCAGCTGGGCTACCAACACTTTTCTTATCAAACCCTTAACTCCCCAAATACTCTTACCTCTGATGGGGGTTCTCTGTGTGCGCTAAGCAAAATCAGAGGGGGGGGGCAATAATTTTAACCCCTGAATTAAGTGTTTTCTGGATATTCTAACACAAACGTCCTGCATCTTTCTCCTTTCCTCTCCACACAGAACTGGCACCTTGGAGCCAGGGGACAAGCTGTTAGCCATTGATAACATCCGACTCGACAACTGCTCCATGGAGGATGCCGTGCAGATTTTAAGGCAGTGTGAAGAGCTGGTCAAATTGAAGATTAGGAAGGATGAGGATAACTCTGGTATTAAAATCCTGATCCAAGCTGGTCTCTAACCATGTTAATGGCATTCACCTATAAGGAGAGCATACTATCAAAGATAAGGCCAGCAGACCAGCCAGTGACCATTTCCCCCTTGATTATAGCTAGGGGTAGGACTTGGGACAAAATTTCGGTTTCTTTTGGTTTCAGTGCCCCTGTGTCTCGGATCTCCTTTCGGTTTGGGATCTATCGGTGCCGGTTCTTGACTTCAGTGGGAAAGAGAACCATCCGAGAATCCCAAGACACAGGGAGCTGCCACTGAAAAAAACCCGGGCATCCCCACCACTCCACTCCTGGCCTTGGAGGGTGGGGGTGGGGATCTATTACCCCTAACACCCCCACCCTCTGGGGCCCAGCTTTACCCCCACCCCACCCCTGGGGCCCCTGTTTGTTGCTTACCTTTACAGGTCTGGTTCTGGAGGGTGTGGGTCACGGCCACTAGCTGGGCTGCCAGCTGGGCCACTGGCTCCGCTACCGGCGGCCGGGCCTCTTCCACTGCTGACTGGTGTCGGGAGCCGGCTCCACTTCCAGGCCGCCGGTGCTTCTCTTCCTCTTTCTTCTTCCTACAGGTCCCAGCTCTGAAGCTTATTGAAAATGCCTCTACTGGCAGCGACTCAGCGCACATGCACAAAATGGCCACTGAAGCCACTCTGTGCATGTGCAGCCCTAATCCAAAATGGTGATGGCAGTATCAGCACCATTTTGGAAGAGGGCAGCTGTTCTGCACATGCATGGAATGCCCCATGCCATGACCCCCACCCTCCACCCCCACCCTCCGGACCCAGACCTACAAAGGTAAGTAACATACAGGGGGCCTAGGGGTAGGGTGAGGGTGTTAGGGGTAATGGATCCCCACCCTCCAAGGCTGGGAGTGGGGTGGCGGGGGTGGAGGAGGTTTCCCGGCTCTTCCCACTGAAGACAAAGGGAGGATTTCACATTGACTTCAGTGGGAACAAAAGATCTGAAAATTGGGAACCGAGAAGGGCTCAATTTTCGAATCTCACAGTATTAACTGAAAGAGGCACTTTCGGCCTCTTTCGCTTAAAACCGAAAGTCTCATCCCTAATTATAGCATATCTATGTTTTTTCTTCTTTTTCATAGTGATGGGGAAGATTTAAATGTTGCTCTGTCTGACCACAGGGTTCTGTTTGCAAATACTCCGAACCACCCCACACACCCCACAACAACAACAACAACAACAACTCACTTGGTTTTAATACTGTTTTTTGGAATCCCTCTTTTAGATGAACAGGAGACAACCGGTGCTATCATCTACACAGTAGAACTGAAGCGGTACGGAGGCCCCTTGGGCATAACTATCTCAGGAACGGAAGAGCCTTTCGATCCAATCGTCATTTCAGGCCTGACCAAACGAGGACTGGCCGAAAGGTGAGCAGAAAGGGAATCCCAATGGGGCAGAGGTCTGTGTTGAAACTGAGGGCATGGTGGTGTGTTGCTGCATAATTGAGGAAGGCTCTATGAGTGGGAGGGGTTGTGGTCTTTTTTGGCCCTCAGCCCATCTCAAAATCCAGTCTTATGAACCTAGACCAAGGTGCTGTGGAGTTGCAGAATATTGCCATACTCTTCTCAGGTAGCACTGTCTACAATGGCTGTATGCAGTAATCATGGGTATAAAATGAGATGTGGGGCAGAGAGGATGTAGCCTCTGAGTTTGAGGGAGGAATGCCCTGCAAGATTACAGGGGTTCTGTTGTTTTAAAAAGGCACCAACACTGATATGGAGATGGACCCAAACTAGCTGCCACGTACTCTTTAGGAGTGTTCTAAATCCACAATTATGTTGTTTGTATAGGAGTACCAGTGCTCAAAGTGCATTACAATCTTCATCTGACTCACTCTCAGCAACAACTCCTTTTGCCATTGAGGAACTGAGACTGAAAACATCGTGACTTGCCCAAAGCCACCCAGTGAGCTCATGACTAAAACAGGATATGAACCCTGGTCTCCTACGTCCAAGTCCAACACCTTGTCTACTAGGCTACACTGACTTTATAGAAGAATAGCAGCTAGATGATCAATCCAGGGTTCTGAACAGCAAAGTCATCCATCCATCCATGCCTGCATTATTACCTTCTCTTTGACAGAGGCCCTAAGTCCCCATTTGCTGCTGTTGTGCCTGTTCTATCAGTCTCTCCCTTCTAGAAGGGGGCTGCCTTGGCAGGTCATCCCAGCACCATCCCAGTCCAAGAGAAGTTTCCAGATAGATGCAGTAGGAAATGGAAACCGCAGAAAGTTGCTTCAGTTGCCTTTGTTGGATTTCTATCCTTCTGGCTCAAACACATCTGAGCTGCTTGTTGTGGTGGGATTTGGATCAAATTTCGGCCCATACAGGAGGAGAGAGCCTCTACCACAGCGTCCACGTGTCCAAGGAAGGGGTTGCCTGGGATGTGAGCGGATATCAGGACTGGGGTTGGGAGTAGGGTACAAGACTAGGAGACAAGGCAGGGAATCATGAGCTTGAGCAAGGGTCCAAGGCAAGGGGGTCAGGAGCAAGGGATGAGGAATAGACATTTTGTTAAATTTATTGGCCGTCCCCTCATGCCTACGGCATCTCGGGTTTAGCACAGGAACAAGAAGTGAGGTGTTGCTCTGCCCAGATTCCTGTGGTTGCGAGGTTGACTTTTATTGGGGCAGGCAACAAGTCAGGAAGCTGGGCGTGTGGCAAGGGTGCTGGAATGCAGGGCTGAGCCCAGGCTTGGCAGTAGCTCTGGAGAACTGAGCACTGTCTTGAAACCCTAGGGGCGCCAGTCCAAGGCCTGAGGCCTGACAGCAAGGATTCTGTATTGGCTCCTCCAGGCAGGTGTGAGTGTGTGTGATAAATCTAAGGTGGGATTGAATCACACACTTTCCCTTATTAATATAGCTGCAAATAGGAAAGGGTCTTTGTAAGCATAGATTAATCATCATCACCCACATGCTTGCTGCTGACCCCTTTCTGTGGCACTACAGTTCTCTCTTGTGCACAAATGGTAGAGCTGCAGCAGTCAACCACCTTAAGTCTCTTAGGACTACTGGTTTACGGGTGTACACAGGTACCCACTTCCTCTGATCTGGGATGCATGCTGCGACTGGCCTCTAAGCTACCTCCCACAGCTTTACTCCCACTGACCTCCCTCAAATTTCCTTCCCACATACCATCTCCCAATACTACCACCCAGCCCAGGTAAGAGAATTGAATCCTCTCCACCCACACAGCCCCCAGGACTGACATTCCCTCCACAGATGAGAGGGTGCCCAACCAGTTCTGTCAGAGCAGGGGACCCCTCCCTAGAATGGGTTGGTAACAAGGTAAGAACATAAGTAGTGCCATACTGGGTCAGGCCAATGGTCCATCAAGCCCAGCATCCTGTCTCCAACAGCGGTCTGTCTTGGAAAAGTACCCAACAGGTCACAATGGGCAAGCCATTCCCTGTTGTTCCAGCCCCCAACAGTAAGAGGTTATGTTCCCAAAACCTATTTGGCTAATACCCATTAATGGACCTATCCTCCAAGAACTTATCCAATCCCCTTTTAAAACTAGCTACACAACCGGCATTGAACGCTTCCTCTGGCAGTAAGTTCCACAAGATAATTGTGGGCTGAGTGAAAAAAATCTCTTATTTGTTTTAAATCTGCTACCAGTTAATTTAATGGAGTGTTTCCTTGTTCTAGTACTCTTAGAGAGGGTAAATAACTGCTCCCTATTTACGTGTTCCACACCACTCTTGATTTTATAGACCTCTATCATATCTCCTCTCAGACATCTCTTCTACAAGCTGAAGAGTCCCAACCTACCAAGCATCTCCTCATACGAGAGCTGTTCCATACCCGTGATCATTTTTGTTGCCCTTCTCTGTACCTTTTCTAGTTCTGTGTCTTTTTGGAGATGGGGCGACCAGAACTGCACACAAATACTCCAGGTGCAGTCGTACCATAGATCTATAGCGGCATTACGATATTTTCAGTTTTATTTTCTATCCCTTTCCAAGGTAGGATATTGCCCCTGGTTGCGGTGACTGCTATTAATTATTATTATTATTATTTTATTTTATTTATATAGCACCAACTGTGTGCCTGGCACTGTACATCCATAGTTATAGACAGGTCCTTACAATCTAAGAGACAAGGGAGGAGGAGACAAGGGAGAGGCAAACATCAGAAGAAACAGTACATTCATGAGGTGGAGAAATTGCAGGTGCACATAGGGTGGCCAGGGATCCGGGATTATCCCGGACTGCCTGGTTTTTAGGATAGCTCCAGCTGTCCGGGATGGAAGGGGAACTGGACCATTGAGGCATCCAAATTTCCCTTTCCATCCGAGTGTCTCTGTCTCACTGCCTGCCGGCTGCCTGCAACTGCACTCTCTGCACTTCCGCCCACAGTGGAAGAGCAGAGAGCGCAGCTGCGGGCTTTTTTGGCACGCACGGCTCACGTGTGGCATATGTGCTGCCGCCACGCAGCTGAGCCAGTTGATCCAGAGCGCAAGCTGCTTGCTCGTCTGCTCCGGACTCTCTCTCCCGTCCCAGACCCCGCCGCGACCTGCCTGGCCTCTCCAATCCATTCCTGCCTGAGGGCCTGGTGGTGACGGTGAGTTGTTCAACGATCCCCTGAGTCCCCTTCCAGCAACTCCCTCTAGCAGCAGCTACCCCCCCTCCCAGCAACCTCCCCTGGCTACTACCCCCAGTAACCTCCGCTCGACTCCCAGCAACCTCCCCCATCCCAGCAACCCCCCGGCTACTCCCCAGTAATGCCCCCTCGAGTCCCAGAAATCCCCCCCTTTCCAGCAACCTCCCCGGCTCCCCTCCCAGCAACCACCCCCCCCGGCGGCAGCTACCCCCTCCCAGCAACCCCCCCTTCAAAGGCTTCTCAGAGGGATGTGGGTGTGTTACCCCCAATACTATGTGCAGACATGTTCAAAGGTTTTTCAGGGTAACTTGAGTGTGTTACCCCCAATGTTCTTATGAACACTGTTGTTCAAAGACTTCTCAGAGTGATGCGAGTGTGTTATCTCCAATGTTCTTAGGTGGCGGTGCACTGTTGTTCAAAGGCTTCTCAGAGTGCTGTGGGTGTGTTACCCCCAATACTATGTGTAAACTTGTTCAGAGGGTTTACAGGGTGACCTACTTGTGTTATCCCCAATGTTCTTATGTGCAATGCTGTTCAAAGGTTTCTGAAGTTGACTTTGGTGTTATTCCCCATAAAATAAGGAAACAAAAACCAAAAGACAAATAGAAAAATGAAAGTTGGTTGAAATGGTAGGGAATCACTGGTAGTTATTACTGGCTTGATGAGACACTTAAAACGTCAGTTTCTCCTCACAGTGAGCCTGGGCTCTATTTTTTTACACTGCTAGGGAGAAATGGAACTAGTGGGAGAAAGACATTGGATGGGACCTTAGTAAGAGAGCTCTCTCTCCACCAGTGGCAGGGCTTCATGCAGCAGCAAGGAGTTCACAGGGCGTTCTCAGTGGCTGCTCCAGGGCTGTGGAACTTCTTTACGGTGGGGGCCCGGTTGACCCCGGATCTCTCCTCTTTTCGGAGAAGTAGTAAGACCTGGCTGTTCCTCCAGGCATGAGATGCGGGAGGGGGTGGGTTGTTGGGTAGGGGTTATTTTTCTTTTTGTCCTCCTTTTTAGTTGTTTTAAATTGTTGTTTTAATGTTGTTTTAAGGTTTTTCTAATTGTAAGTCGCCATGAGCTGCCTGTGGCAGGAGGGGCGGGATAGTAAAAATTTTTTAATAAATAAATATAAATAAATAAATAAAAACTAATGTAATCTCCCTCCAATGTTAACTCTAGGAACTCCTTGATGCTGGGTTAAGCTACACCACTGGCTTAACCGTTTGGTTGGCTCTGCCTATCGTTGGCCCCACCTACCATTGGCTTGGCTCTGCCCGCTTCTGGCCCCACCCTCTGCCCCCACAAATTTGCATACATTAGTATAAAATAGCATATGTAAATTTCATGCAAGCGATTGCCCTCTTTTCTGCCGATGCGTCAGTGGCCACCCTAGGTGCACGTGCTTCATTTAGTTACAGAAAACTAGATTATGAGTGAGGGGGAACAGGACACAGTTTCACTCATGACAGGCTAGGGAAGGCCTGACGGACGAGGGATTTGAAAGTTGGGAGGGAGGGAGCAGAGCGGACGTATCCAGGGGCAGCAAGAGAGAAGGGGCAAAGACAGAAGGGGAACCTTGTCCCCCTTTAGTGGGAATGATGGGATGAAGATTCTCAAGTGATGGGGGAATGGATCGTTGTGGAATGCTCTTCCCAAACTGATAGAAGGGTTGGGAAGTCGGTAGCAGGGGGAGAAACAGCTTGAGGGGAAGCAGGACAGAAATGGCCAAGCATTCTAACATACATCTTGCCCCAGTAGCCATCAGTCCTCCTAGCATAGCACAATACCCCTTAGACCCTCTTCTTTCTATGTTAATTGGTCCTCGTCAACCTGGTTCAGCTCTGAGCTCCTAACTGGAGGTGGTTCCTTGCTCCTAGAGATCAGGGCTGAGGCAGTCCCATCCGTCCCCTGTTCCCCTGCCCCTCCACTGCAGACTGCTGCTTGCTGCCTACCCTCAGGCCCCGGAGTACATTGTGGCCCCTGCAGTCGGCCGGGGACGCCCGACTTGAAGTCCCCCGGGTTTCCCGGGTGGCGACAATGGGGAGGGTGTCCTCGGTGGCCGCTCCCAGGCTGTGGAGGCCCGCCTGGCCCCGAACCTCCTCTCTTTCCGAAGACAGTGTAAGACCTGGCTGTTCCGCCAGGCCTTTGGAGAGGGAGACGGGGGGAGGGGGGTGTCTGCCCTTTTAGTTTATTTTTAGTATTTAATGTTTTCATGATCTTTTACGTGTATGTTTTTTCTTATGTTTTATTTATGCATGTTGTAAGTCACCCCGAGCTGCTCTGTGAGCAGGAGGGGGCGGGGTAGAAGAACATTAAATAAATAAATAAATAAATTTTGAGGAGAAGAGGTTCCCTTTTCCCTCATTACACCAGTATTTTTAGGGGAAAGATCTTGCTGGCTGTACATTTATCTCTCTGAGGAATTTTATCCCTGCTTAGCTCTAGCAACGGAGCTCGCGTTGCTTGTAGCTTGTGTCTCCTGTGGAACAAAGGGGGGAAGTTTGTTCCCACCCATGGCAAGCTCTCAGTGCTGGTACTAGTGTAAGTAGCACAGTGCCTGTCGCAGTATACCATCATTTTAAAATATAATCCTGAAAAACCTGTAGCCTGGTGGTAAAATACCATCATTTAGTTAAATGACTAGAATTTTCCCATGGGCTTTACAGTGTTACTTGGATCTTTAGTGACCTCTACTGGCTAATTAGGAAAATCACTTGCTTGAGTCGAGGCGTCTTTAAAATATATATCTATTGTCACAGAAACTTGAATTCTTGTCTAACGTATAGTCTAATTTTAGAACTTGGCAGCCCTCAAGAAGATTTTAAAAATTGATAGGGGTGAATGCGGGTAGGGTTTTTATGTCCTCACTGTACTGGAGCTTAACGCATGGATTTAGGAAACATGATAAGCATCTTTTCTTATCTGTAGTTGACAAAGTAGAAAATTCTTGCGTCTGCAGGGATCGTAATCAGAAGTAATTTACTAAATGAAACTTATTTTACTAAATGAATGGGAGCCATAGAGAGGAGAGAGACTTCCTGATAGAAAGATGCAATGTTCCAGATTTGCAGTATTTTCTGATTCTGCCATGTAAGACGATGCAGCAAAAGAGACCCAACAGTCCAGGCCCCAAAACCTAAACATAACCTGTTTTCAGGGACTCTGCCCTCACCCCGGTGGGTGCAGCCACACGATGCACTTACTGCACCATGGGCAGCCTTACCCCACTCCAGGCAGCCTGACCACGTTATGCAGTGTGTCGGGTACCTGGTGGCCGCCAGATGTTCCCCACCACCACCACCACGTGGCACGGCAGGCAGCCGGCTGTTATGCGCTGCATCCTCAGAAAAAGGCCAGCCTTGCTCAAAACGGGGTAAGGCTGCCCAAGGCATGGTAGCTCATGTGCCCAGTCCCCCTCTTCCCCTTGTCACGGCGAGGTCCATGGTGAGACTTTGAGCAGCGGCCGCTACCTCCAGTCCCACGTGGCCACGTCATGACCAGGGAAGGAATGCGGGGCAGGGCTGGGCACCCGCTCACGTAGCCAATGTTTCACTCTGCACCATGACGGGAGGTTTCACAGCGGCCCGCCCGCCCGGCTTCCCCATGGGGGGCTGACCATCTGCCCTGCTCCCCCACACTGGCCCCACAGTGCAGTGACTGTGCATGGGGATCAGGCCCTCAGCAGCTCGTGTTGGCTGCATCCTGTGACACTTCGGGTGTTCTCCATGGCGCCTGGGATTGTAGACCAAAATGAGAAGTGCTGTGGAGAAAGGCTTGTCATCTTCTTTTGGACACTAGAGGCAGCATTAGCACTGGGCCAGCAAGCAGGATCCAACAGTAGCTAGAAATAATTCCTTTTCCAGTTGCCAGAGCTTTGGGTGGATACATTCTCTGTTACTCGTCGTCTTATTAAAGCTGTCAGCCAACATTGCAATTTGTGGCAGACGTGAAGCGAGTGGGAGTCGCTGCTGTGGATTAGTAATGGAATAATTTGAGGAATACAGGGTAGATTACGCATGATTCTTTATTGTATCTATAGGTTACCACCAGCACACTGAACCCAACTGACTGTCCTGCAAGCCTTGAAAACTTACTGGATCTCAAGTTGAAGAAGAAAGGTGCCTGCTAGGAAAGAACATGGGTGTGATCCTGGCTCTACTAAAGTCGGTGGGAGTTCAGTCATTGACTTCAGTGGAGTCGGGATTGTACTGCATGTCATCAAGGGGTGTGTCCAAGCAAGTGTCTTCAGTGTGATGGCCCCTAGCATAATAGAGCATCATGGTATCAACAGAGCATCGTCAATAGCATCATACTTGTGCTGCAGTGCTTTGCAGAATATGGGTGGACTTAAACATGTTTGAAGTTAAAACTTCAAACATGCTCGTATTATATTTGCATGAACACAAAACCTACAGCTGAGCAAACAGTGCAGGAAATGCTCTTGATTAAAAGGTCCGAAGGGACCGTATAGATCAGGCCAACTGAATTTCTCTAACTTGTGTCTGTATCTAGCCCATTAATTTGCATTTGGTTACTGCATGTTTTTGAGATTGGCATTCACTCTCATCTACTCCTTCCATTGTATTAACTCCCCTGATATCGTTGGACAGTGCGATCAGATCTCCTCTCGGCCTTGTTTTTGTTAGGCTAAATAACCCAGCCTCTTTTAGCCTCAGCTCATTAGGTGAGTTCTCCATTTCCCTGCCCATCCTGGTACCTCTTTGTTGCACTGGTTCCAGTTTAAGATCATCCTTCTTGAACATCAATGACCAGAGCTGAACACGGTATTCCAGATATGGTCTTGCCAGAGCCTTATACAGATGCAACAATACTTCCCTATCCCTACTGGCAACACCACACCTAATAAGTTCCAGGATAGCAGTTGCCTTTTTTTGCAGCTGAATTGCATTGATGGCTCATAGTTATTTTATGGTCCTCTAAAAACCCCAAGTCCCTCTCCTTTGTTTCCAACCGGTTCATTCCTAATCGGTAACTAAAATGCTTATTATTAACTCCCAAATGCATAACCTGGCACTATTTAAATTCCATGTGTTTTCCAACGCTCTAGTCCATGGGGTCACAGTTCATCCTGGGCATTCTCAGCTGATCTCAAGGATCACAATGGAGCATAGGCGAGGAGGTGGACTTTTAGATCTGTGGAGTCCAGGCCATTTAGGGTTTTATAGCTCAAAAGTGTTGCTTTTAATTTAAAAGCTAGAGCTTGGTTGTGCTCACATGGATTCCCAGATACTGGGGGGTGGAGCGAGCTGGATTCCAGTTACTTAATACTATTAATTATTTATATTTGAGTACTGAGCACAGTGACTCTCCACCATGCAGCAGACACCAAATATGATGGCTGCTTCACCCTTACCTTATGTTATCTTTGACTTAGTCCTCAACATGACTGCAATCCTTCTACCCAAAACAAAAGTTTCTCGTTTTTCCTGTTTCCTCTTTAGGACTGGAGCCATCCATGTAGGAGACCGGATATTAGCTATTAATAACGTGAGCCTTAAAGGAAAGCCACTAAGTGAAGCCATCCACCTACTCCAGATGGCTGGAGAGACTGTAACACTGAAGATAAAAAAACAAACTGAGAGTAAGTGCCTGGTACTTTTGCTGCTTGTTCCAAAGATACATTTGCCATCGTCGAGCAAAACTAAAGCAGGGATGAACGTGGCCCAGTGGTGAAGCAAGGGTGTTCTTATACTGTAGGGGGAGGAGACTTGGTTTTCATCCTTTAACCATGGGCATAATGATAGAGGGGGCAGAGGGAATGCATCCTATCCAATTTTAGGAGCTTGGGGGTGGGGTGGGGAATGAATGCCCATATTGCACCCAATTTTTTAGTCCCAAAGAGCTTCCAGTACTTCCAGTTTTACTCCTATGTTGCGTGGGAAGGAGTAGGTGTGGAGGGGAAATGGTTAATGGGCTAACTGATTTGAACCAGTTGTAGCTTAATTAATTTGCAGGGAAAGGGGGTTTGTGGTGAGGGAAAGCTGTCTCACTAGGACTTCAGGAAGGAGGGGGAAACGAATATTCTCAGGCCTATCAGAGATGTGTCTCTCTGCTGACAGAGATGTTGCAAATGGAACAGAGAGGGAACATGCAAACATTGGAATAATTTTTAAAAAGGTCTTTTTGGTTTCAAGCATCTCAGAATTTAGACTTCAAATGACTTCTGTGTTGCCAGAAGCTTCCGAGTCGGGGGCAAGGCATGTGTGCATCAAGGACAGGATTTCTCTGGGTTAAGGGCAGATTCAGAATCCACCCACTACCCCTGGGGTTGCCACCTTTGGTCATTTTTTACCTGACAGGCTGACACTTCCATTTTGGGCTATGGTCAGGTAAAAAACCCACCACAGGTGGCCTATGGTCAGGTAAACCTCCCCCCCGCCCCCACACACAAACCACATTTAGCCCAAAGCAATGACAACAGATCTAAGGGCAGGAATGCTGCAGGCACAACATGCTCAGATCTACAAACAAAAGATGGCAGAAACTTCAGTATTCTTTTAGAGAATTACTAAATGCAAAGGGGGTTGGGGTTTTTTTTGTTTTTTTTAATTATTATTATTATTATTATATTTTATTATTTTACAAATTTATACCCCGCCCCCTCCTGCAACGCAACTCGGAATATAATATATAATAATATAATATATTATTAAAGGAATATAATCAACATAAAAGCTACACTTCTCTCTGCAAGTGTTAACCTACTGTTGTTGCCTACAGCACCTGAGCTGACTACAAATAGCTCCTAAATGGTCTATTCAGAGATAAGAAGGGAGGGGAGGGGAGGGGTGAGTTTTCTTTTCTTTTTTTGAACACGTTTTTATTTTATGCTTTTTAAAACAGCCCTTTGTGTGTAGTGGGTTTCACAGCTGCTTTTGTCTTGGTGGAGTCTCGCACAATGAAAGGAGATGGAGAAACCGTTTAAAATAAATAAATAAAACCCACAGAAAAGTGTAAAACCAGAAAAATCTGCAGGCAGCTTATGGGTGGGTAAAATCCCAGATGGTACTTTTAAGGGCGTTTATAGACGATCCCGCTTACAAGCGGGATCGTTAAATGATGGCATTTCCCCCGCCCCCCCCCCGCCTTCCTCTGTATGCCGTGTCTGCTGTCCAGACATGACGCAGAGTCTTTGTGCGCATGCGCACACGCCCAGGGAACCCGGAAGTGCGGCGTGAAGCCGGCACTTCGGGGATCCGCGTCTGAGGGGGCAGGATCGCCTGCCCCCTCAGACGTGGGGTAAGATCCTGCCTCAGTCTTTAGACGAGCGCAAAGAAAGGCGGCTGATCAAAGGATCAGCCTCCTTTCTTCTCGTCTATAAACGCCCTAAGTCCACGTTGTGAAACTCACGAGAGTCTGAGTCATTTGTCTCCCTTCTAAGTCATCCCTCCAAACCTCCAGAAGCCCTAAGATCTTCTTGAAAATGCCTCCTTTCTGCCTGCCTCCTCACTGCAGCTTTGAAGCTGTTCCTCTCTGAAGTTGCATCAAATAAGGAGAAGGCCTGTCTAGAAATGACAGGGCGGTTTTTGTTTTGTTTTGTTTTTCAAAAAAAGAAAAGGGGAAAAAATTCAGGGGAGTCCGTATGGGTGTTTATTTATTAAAACATTTTTACCCCGCCCCGCCTGCTCCAAGCAGCTCAGGGAGGCTCACAACACAGTGGGTAGCATTCGTATATTTTCCTTCCTCGCTCCCTCTGCCAACTCACAGCCAGATTCAACCCCAAAAGAGAACCCTTTCTTTTGGTTTCGGGAGCAGTAGAGTGGCAGGGTGGTCACCCCAGCCCCTAATACTCCATCTCTGGGTCTCCCATCTCTGGGTCTACCTTTCCTCCTCCAATCAAGTCCCCTGAGGCAGAAGTCTTGTAGTTAAAATGTGCCCCAGTAGGGGGAATTATCTGCAATATGGGTGCTCTTTTGGTTCCTTCCCCCCTCGTAGGGTTGTAAAGCTCTTCCATGTCCCCTCAGGACTTTTCTCTCAGACCTTGCAGCCTTTCCTAGCCCAGGCCTTATCATTGGGCCAGGGAGAAGCGGGCTCTCTGCTTGCTGTGACTGAGCGTTCTCTCTGATGCTCCCTTTGCTTCCTCTTTCCTTTCCCCAACCCCTTTACACAAGAGTTGGGGCGCCTGCGGCCTCCAAACTAAAACTGGCCCATCATTGGCGCCTTTCCAATTCCTGAATCTAGTCCGTGGGTCCAGTTTCTACCCTCAAGCGCTAAAAGAGTGCGCTCAGCAGAAGGGAGTGGATGTGAGGGAGGGTATGAACTCAAAGATGGGGGAATGGATCCTTGGCACAGATTCATAATCCAGACCTTCCTCTCCTTTCCTGAGTACACTCCCACCCTAACTCGTACAAGCTCCCGATCCCTGGCTTACATCAGGGCTGGAATAAAACTCTTCCCCTTCCTCTTACTTGTTTATTAGGACCGAGAGGTGTGGGACCTCCATAAGCGCACAGCATTCCTGCACTGCATGTCAACCTACCCAGTCACGGTCGCTATCTTCCTCCCTCCTCCTCTTTGTCCTCCACCCATTACCTTTCATTGGGCATCATCCTTCTGTGCTTCCTAGGTGTGTCTAGGACCAGAAATGGAGTTGCCATGAGAGAAGTACAGTAGAAAACCCCTTAAGAGCCTGCCTTGTCTTATGTCCCTGCAATCCATAACGTAATGTATTACCATTATGGTAGAAATCTAGAACCTCCTCATCCAGTTCCCTCTCTAATTTGGAAAAGCATGTCCCTTGAGGTGGCTAGACAAGGTGGTTTCTGTGGTAGCTTCCAGTTCTGTTACAAGCAGGATCCAGCAGAATCATCTTTCTAGCAAGAACACTCTTTGGAGATTTCCAGCTCAGGTTTGCAAGACCAAAACATTTGGAGAAAAATCCATACTTGCAGCAGGTACTTCCCCAACCTGAGCCCTCCCTTTATCACTTCTTTTCGGGAGTTTTTTCTGCCAACCCTTAAAATGAATAAGGAGATCGGGGGGGTGGTCAGCAGAGACCTGGATTCCCATTAATCATTCTTATTAGACGATCGCGGTTGAAAAATCGACCCGGTCAAACGAGGCCGGAAAAGCATGCGCGTCCCTCTTCCTGGCGCGTGATTGCCGGGAGTGTATCGTCTGATCCCGGCTCCCGGCTTTTTTTCAAAACAAGCGCAGCCGCGATCGTCGAAAAACGCCCTTCTCAAGCATGTGAAATTGGAATTTCAAGATAATCTTAGGTTAATCATGGCAAGCGTTTTGCGATGTAGGAACTTTTTAAGGATACTTAACTTTGCTTGCCCAAGTAATCCGTCCTCATTAAGTAGACAACACAGGTCTTCAGAAGGGTCTGCTTTCCTTCTGAGCACTCACAGATCAAAAAATGTAAGGGGTCAGGCTTGGTGAAGTTAAATGAGCTGTGTAGTTAACAATGGGGCATGCAAGGGGACGGAGCAAATTTTGTGTTTTTGATTTCTGTTCTGGTTGCAGTGCCAGTTTTTGTTGGGGTTGTGTTTAACATCTCAAAAATTTGGGTCATGCTACAGTTGGTTGGGAAATAAGCAGCAGTATGGGTGCATGTGCAAGCATGCATGCGCAGGTGATGACCCTAAAATAAGCAGTAAAGGGCCCTGGTATCAGCAAGCTCCAAAGCCACCAGGCAGGGGAATCTCATGTTCTTGCCCCATCCCATCCCGTTCCCTGGGGGCAGTTCCATCTCCACCTGCTTGTGAAAGCAAGCTAAACCCCAAACCACAGAGCACTCAGATCAAAAATAAACCTAAATCCAAATACAGCCCACTCCTATAGATCACCATTACTGAGGCTAAACTTCCCTCTGACCAGCACAGTATGCCCATGAAACTTGAAAGATACTCAGACTGATAGATTAACAATTAAAATCCATCAGAGTAGAAGTGGAGGCCTGAGAGACACAAAGCACAGTAACCCGTACCTGAAAATTGCAGGGCATTTTTTGTGTTTTGAATACAGAAGCTGAAAAGGGCTTTTTTGTATACGTTTGTGTTCTATCCAGACACAAATGCAGAACCCTAGTTAACGAGGACTTTAATGTTCGGGCAAGATAAATCGCTGCACTAAGAGACTGGTTCCATCACTAGCCTATACTTAAAGAGGGGATGATAGAACAAGCATGTGCAAAGTTCTCAAGTCAAGGAGCTGCATACCAGAATATTCATATTGCAGAAAACCACAAGACACTTTACACTGATCATGTCTTTCCCCCAATCCTGGGGGCAGGGAAGGATGGTTTTCCCCAACCCTCCCTCATGTCAAAGCTCTGGCTTCCAGGCAGACCAACGAGTTTGGGCAGCAGCCAGCAGAGAGACCCCAGGCACAGCCACTTCTGGCAAGAGCCCCAATCGTCTCCCAAGCCAGCATTTGTACAGCTCTGGGATAGAATATAATGGCAGTGGAGCCTGTTTTCTTTAAAAGAATATAAAGAGAGGGGCCTGAAGTGTGACACTGAGACCAGCCTCTGAATTTTCCCCAGGCTCGGATTGCCAGGCTAGGGTGAGAGTTTGGGGTCAATCCCAGAATGCAAATAGGTATAAATCCCATTGGAGGGACCTCAGGACTTGAACCAACAGCCTTCAGGCATGTAATTATTGTGGGGGGGTGTAGGGCACCTTCACTGGAAGTTTTCAAACTCTCTAAGTTTTCAGATAACTTGGGCAGGCAACCCAAATGGGGCTGCTCCTTTCCTGATTCCAGCGCAGGTGCATAGGGGAGCTGCCGCTCAGTTCCTGCCAGGTCCCCGGGAGGTGAGCCCAGAGCCATGCCGCCCTTCATCATCAAGAGGAGAGCCCTGAGCTGCCTCCCTCCCTGTCACCAGGAGAAGTGCTCTAAGCCACCTCCACCCTCTTCCCCCCCGTCTGTCCCCTGCAGGGATGGTAAGTCAAAAGGGCTTGTCCCCTCACTGTTCCCCCAATACTCTGCCCCCACCACTCCTGCCATTCCCCAGCCTTCTCCACAAAGTCTGGGAGAAAGTTATGTCTTTGCCACTTGACCGCCATGCTGGTCAAGGGAAGCAGTCTTTTCTGCCAGTAGTTGGAGCAAACAACAAGAGATGAATTGTTCCATACAAGCCCTGCTTTTGTACAATTCCTCGGATGCATTCAGTTACGGACACTGTTAGAGACAGGACACTGGATTAGATGGTAGCTCCTGTGCTCTAATGTGTGTATGAGCAAGAGCACCAGTTCCACAGGTAACTTGGCTTTCAAAAATGTAAGAAAGTAAAACATATTTTGCTTTGATTTGCTCAAACATCCAAGTGGTGGGACCCCGGGCCCATTACCGGCTACCGGATTTACCGGTTACCGGTTCTAGGAAAACCGGATTCCCGGCTTAAATCTGGTATGCCGGTACCGGATAAAAAATCCGGTACCCCGGAATCCGGTACCGGGTCCGGATTACCGGGTCGAATCCGATAATGCCGGTACGCCCGTTACCGGCATTATCGGATACCGGATTCTACCGGTTTCCCACCCCCTCTCCAATCTGTGTACGATGATGTTTCCCAGAACATGTTCTCAGTTTGTCATGTAACATGTTGCCACAAATGCCAAGTAAAACACATTGTTTTAATGATGTATAATACTGTGGTCATTTGTTTTGGCTCCCCAGGGCCCTATCCCAAGAAGTCTGGGAGAATGAATGAAGTGAGTGACCCAGAAGATGAACTGACTGACTCTCAGAAAACGAGCAAGCTCTCTGAGATTTACTCCGCCACGATCCCTAGTGTGGACAGTGCCATGGAATCCTGGGATGGTTCCGGCATTGACACGGGCTACGGAAGCCAAGGTGAGTCAGTCGAAAAGGCTGTTCTTGTGGTATTTTTCATAGAAAGCCATGCAAGCGTAAGCAGTTAGTCACTTGTGAGAGGATAACATGTTCATAGGCCTGTGCTGAGTCCCACTCAGTTAAAAGGGTGAAGCTCTGCCTGGTATAGTGACAGTTCTGCACTATATGGTACTTCCAGCTCAGCAATGTCCCAGGACAACAGGTTCAGAAGGGGAGAAAAATGGTACAATAAAGAATAAGCTTAGTCTCAAAAGGGAGCACTGACATGAACTGTGTGAGTAATCGTTTGAGGAAAACCAAGACACTGAACGTTCTGGTTGGCCTTGGGGGAGGGTGAAACTTGCTACACCACCAAGTAATAGGGGACTTGCCCAAGGCAGCCCTGAACCCCCTCAAGTTTAGCCATGACGTTTAGTTGTTGTTTATCATTTTACTTTGCATTTATGTTGCTCTGTGGAGCTTCTCAGCTGATTACAATGAGTACTTACAAAGATGGAAGGAGCTGAAGCACAGGCGGGTTGAGTGACCTGTCCAATGTTAAATGTATAAATCCCATTGGAGGGACCTCAGGACTTGAACCAACAGCCTTCAGGCATGTAATTATTGTGGGGGGGTGTAGGTCTTCTGACACCCCAACTGTTTGCCCCAACCTCTGTATGATGCTAAGTTGAATAGGCATTTTCGCCCAGCTTAATTGTGCATTGTTTTGACTTTGAAATACCTGTATTTAACAGCAAGCAGCAAGGGAGAATATTTGGAAATCACTGGCTTGGATAAAAAGATACTGTTAAGTGAGTTGATAATTAGCTAGAAGACTATATTCAAAGGTAGTGATAGCTGGTAATGTACCCAGTAGGCAGGAGGTGACTGGAATATTACAGGGAATGGCATTATTTGCCGTCTCTAATGGTCCGGAAGAGCGAGTAGGCAGCAGAGCGATGCTGAGCATGTCCTGAACGGGAAGGAACAGCACTCTTGGCAGAACCATACTGACATGCTAATTGTACAGGAGCGGATTCTCATTTCCCACTTCTGTCACTCCATTGATTCGATTTCCATTGTTATACAAGTGCTAAAAGAGAACTAGGCCTTTATTTTGGAGTCCTTGGGCCCTTAAAATAGAGCATTGTGTCGATCTTTTTTTCTCTCTTTGGACAGTAACAAAAATTAGCCGGTTGGCTGCAGACAAATTAGGCCATAATCCAAAAAACACAAATGCCGATGGGCATCAATAGAGCTACTCCAGAGTAAATGGTCTGTGGTCTTAGTGCCTTACCTGTAAAGTGGAACTAAGTAATTGAGTCCAGAACTCCCAGGAGATCGGAGGGGTTATGCTGACACGACCAGCATTCTTAAACAGGAGCATGGCTTAAAGGACTTCCTTGCATCCCCTGTTTATTGCATTACACTGCATGGTTTTGTGCTGACACTGGATGAAGTGAGCAAAGAGTATTCTGAAAGACATAGAGGACTAGTTGCTGCTTAACGGTCTTGGACTGGTTTCGTTCGTTCCTGGCCGGGAGAACTCACCGGGTGGTCTTGAGGGAGTGTATGTCATGTGTGGAGTCCCGCAGGGCGCCATTCTGTCCCCCCTCTTGTTTAATATCTATATGCAGCCGTTAGGGGAGATTGTGAGAGGGTTTCAGGGCATGCAGTGTCATCAGTATGCTGATGACACTCAGTGCTACCTCTCTTTTTCCATCGACCCAGGTCACGCAGTCTCCCTATTTTCCCAGTGCCTGTCGGCTGTGGGGACTTGGATGAGGTTGAATCATCTACAGTTGAATCCTGACAAGACGGAGGTGATGTTGGTGGGCGAGGGCTTGGGGGACCTGGGAGTGGTTGAATCTCCTCTTGTTGGAGGGGGGGTTCGCCCTCCCATGGTGTGTCAAGTGTGCAGTCTGGGTGTGCTCTTCAATTCGCGACTCAGCCTGGAATCTCAGGTTGTGGCTGTGGCGTGGAGGGCGTTTCAGCAGTTACATCTTGTCCGGCGGCTTTGGCCGTATCTCTCAGACTCCAACCTCGCCACTGTCATCCATGCCTTCATCACCTCGAGGCTGGATTACTGCAACGCGCTCTACGTGGGGCTGCCCGAGAAGCTGGTCCAGAGGCTGCAGCTGGTGCAGAATGCCGCGGCCCGTCTCCTTACGGGGGTGGGTTGCAGGGAGCACATGACACCAGTGCTCTGGGCTCTGCACTAGCTTCCTATAAAGCACCAGGCCAGGTTCAAGGTGCTGGTTTTAACCTTTAAAGCCGTTCATGGCCTGGGCCCTAGGGATGGGCGAACAGAACTGAGTTCGAAAATTCAGTTCAGTTCGAAAATCGAATTCAGTTCGGAAGTTCGGTTCGGTCGACCAAACTATTTGGGTTCGGTCCGAACTTCTGAACGGAGTTTGGAAATTCAAACCCCATTGAACTAAATGGAATATTATCTTATAGGGATGGGCGAACAGAACCGAGTTCGGAAATTCGGTTTGGTTCGAAAATCGAGTTCGGTTCGGTTCAGTCGACCGAACTGGTCAAGTTCGGTCCGAACTCTGAACTTCCGAACCGCGTTCGCCCATCCCTACTGGGCCCTGCTTATCTGAGGGACTGCCTCACTCCCCATGTGCCCGTGCAACCCTTGAGATCATCCGTGGGAACCTTTTTGGAGGTTCCCCGGGCAAGGCAGGTGACCACCGATGTTAGATCTTTTTCGGTGGCCGCCCCTGTGCTGTGGAATTTGCTCCCGGAGGAGGCTCGGTTGGCCCCCACTTTCCTGCTATTTCGGCGTTTATGTAAGACCTGACTGTTCCGCCAGGCCTTTGGCGAGGGGTAGAGGTAGGGGGGTGGGGNTGGTGATTTTTAATTGTTTTAAATTGTTTTTATTGTTTTATCGTTTACATTATCATTCACTGCCCTGGGCTGCCCTGTGGGCAGGAGGGGCGGAATAAATTTTTTAATTAAAAATAAAATAAAATAACCCACCAAGCAGGTAGATGTGTCCAATGGATGCTTCCGTAGGTTAGTGGGTCTGTTGCTTTGCTGTGCATGGGTAATTCTACCAGAGTTGGTGAAGGCCCATTCATTTAGGGAGTGTAGGAACAGATTGAAATAACTATACCCTTACCCGGTATTCCAGCTCCATGTGGAGCTGTTAACAGAAAGGCTCTGCTGAGGCACATGCAGCAGCTGCCCTGGCACTTCAGACTGTGTGACGAGCTTTACAGAAGGGGGCTCGAAAGCGCAGGGTTTTAGATTTGATTTACTTCTTGTGGGAGTGAATTGGGGGAGATGGGTGCAAATCAGTCAGACATAACAAGGGCCATAGCTTGGGGGAGGGGATGCACCGTAATCGTCCCTCCCTCCTGCCTCCCCTAACTTTGGTGCTCCTTACCCATAGGCTACCCAAAGGGTGGCGTTTCACTGTGACTTGGGGCAGAGGGAGCGGTTTAGCCCCCCTCCAACTCATTTTGTCTGCCACAGAACTAACAGGTATTTTTTTCAACTAATAAGGCCTGCTTGCTCAGCTGGGTAAGGAAATTTGACCAGCTCCCTGCTTCAATTCCTTCAAATAAGCAGAGAGGACATGCAAGACAACAGCAAGGACTTAGAGCCTAGGACTCTAGCACAGTAAAGTCAAAGCTGAGCTACCCAGCCACACTGCTCAACACAAGTTACTCTAACGTCAGCCTCTTCAAATATAAAACGAAGCTACGCCTGTTAGCTGCCTCTACACGCACGCACGCATGCACGCACACACACACACACACACACACCAGAGAGGATTTGCTTGCTCACACTGCTGAGGTGGAATCAAGAGGAATTCCTCCCCTCCTGCCTCCGGAAGGGGGTTTATAGTAGCAGCTGAGGTAATCCTGAGGGAATGGAGAGGGAAGTCTACCCCATCTCTTCTCCCTTGTTGAGCCAAGTGCTGTTAATCCCTTGCGACATGGTCCTAATCCATCTTGAGGACTCCACCCCCAAGTCAATCCAAACTGCTGCCTCCGGTAGGTAGAATTTCTGACTCTTGGCACCAAAAAGGTTTGGCCAAAGGGACCTTACTGTTCTCTTGCCCCAGCCAGTGGTAGAGGCTCTTGGCTTTTGTAAGCTGCTGGCAAGGGATTTACGACTTGCTCCTTGGAACGCTCTAACCTTTAACTGTAGAGAGAGTGCTCAGCTAAGAAACATAATAGAGCTTGGCATTTTCTTTAAAAATACTGGCACTGTCTCCAGGCATTTCCCTCACTCTTGGCTATTCTGGGAGGTCAGGTCTTTAATTATGTGTTTCTCCGCCAGGCCTTCTTGCTTGCTTGGCAAAGTGTGTATGGGAGAGTGCAATTTTTCTTGGAAATGCTTTGAGGAGTTCTCTGAAAACTTAACTGAATGGGCCAGGTGTGGGGGACAGAGGAGAAGACAAGGGATTTGTTGTTCATTTTGCAGATAGCACTTCAGATACCATTAAATGCCCTGTTAGTAAAATTTCTGTGTTGCTACGTCTCCATGAAACCTACGGCTCCTTAGAACATCCGATCTCTGTATTTGGACTAATGTACATGGGAAGCCTGTGTTACTCCATCTTTGGGTGTGGCAGTGAATCCTGGTGTTCAGGTTTGGGTGCAATCTCAGCGTTTGAGGGTACCTCAAGCAGACATCCACTTTCAACGTTTCTGTCACACAGGGGCAAATTCCGGCTGAGGTGAGGACAGATGAAATATGAGAGTAAAATAAAACATTGAAGAGACTCTATGCTGTTGTGCTACAGGAGGGTCCATAGTCGTAGTCGACAGCATAGAAGGCTAAAATGTCCAGCCCTGGAACACCTCCACGGGCCACAAGAACCCCCTGTGCCACAGTCACAAGCCAAAATCTTCCTATAAGTGCTTCCGTCTGCTGCTGTTACCAGCCAGTGTGAGCTACTGCCCCTGCACACAAACACAATGCAGGGAATGAGGGAGAGCGAGGGGATTACATCACCCCATTGGCAGAGCTCCTGCTGCCCCTATTGTTTAGGGCTACAACATAAGTCGTAGCCACCTCTCCACTGCTCTGTAGCACCCCTCTTCAGCCTGCCCCCTCCCCAACACACACACACACACATTTCTAACTGACGGGCCACAGCCGGACCGCTGAGGCAGCCCGTGTAGCCTGAGCTAGGTCGTGAGCTGCCCATCGCTGTGGTAGGTGATGCTACAGACTCATAGTCTGAGTCCCTGTCTCAAAGAGCTTACAGTCTACGGCAGGGGTGGGCGAACCAGGGCTTGGGAGCCATACGTGGTTGTCGGGCAGTTCAAGTGCAGCTCTTGGCCTGGTCCAGTCCCAGGCCCCACGCTGTTTTATTGGTTCCATATCTTAGGGTGAAAATAAATGAGACAATAGCCTGCATTAGCGCCCACCAGGTGGGGGCTCACCTGCCTGTGATTAGGTGTTTTCCAGATGTTTGCTCTCGCTCCCCGCTCATGGCGTCATCCAAGGAGATCACGGACCCACCGCCCAGGCCAGTGCATGCTAATCTGTGCCCACGCATCTGCCTCCTGTTTATTAGGTTCACCCACAGCCTTGCCCGAATCCAGGTCCCACAGCACCATAGAGTCGCACCTAGCATTTATTATTATTAGCAAGCATTTATATAGCGCCAGCAATGTACCTGGCACTTCACAAATTAATTGAAGCATGGCTGCTAGAGAGAAATCAACTGTGAAGTGGCTGCAAGAGAAGAAGGTCCTTCCTGCACCCCACCCCCCGCTCTCTCCCTTCTTGCAACCGCTTCACAAGCTGATCACGTGCTCAGGTGACTGCGAGAGAGCGATCAGCTGTGAAGCAGCTACAAGAAGAGAGACTAGAGAGCGGGGATGCAGGAAGGGCCTTCTCCTCTTGCAGCCACCCAAGCACACAAGCGTGCTGGAAAGTGGGGGGGGGTCACGAACCTTTCTCTGGCTTTGAAATNCAGGGTTGGGAAGAGGGAAAGTGCTGAGTGGCCCCCCTTATGGCAGCTACCATCAGCACATGAAATGTGGGCAGGGGACTGTCCGGTTTTTAGTTCTGCATGCTAAAACGTGAGTGACGGCTGCATAAACTGAATACAGAGTCCAGCAGGCTATTTGTTTTGTTTATAAACACCCTTAACTCACTGTACCTGAGTCTCAGCAGGTGAATTGCAGCTGCTTTTCAAAAGCCAGAACTGCAGTGCAGTGGCTCTGCCAGACATTCATAAAGCAGGGGACACTCAGCCTGGGAGATGCTTGGAAGGGGCTGCATGCGTGTCTTGGGGCTCTCAGCCATATGATAATTATGGTATGCAGCTTTGCCCACCCCTGCTCTAGAGAGATGAGACAGATGAGAAGTATCTCCCCATTTTACAGCTCAGATAACTGAGGCACTAAGGGACTAATTAGTTTGCTGAAGGTCATACTGAAAGTCTGGCAAAGCCAGAAGTTGTATCCAAGCCTCTAGACCATGTATCTTAACATGACGTTCTCTCGCCACCTACTGTTCCATTACAGTTTTCTGAAGGAATGGTATTGTCTCCACTCTCTCTCTGTGTTTCTCCCACCTTCCCCCTCTTCCACCACATCCCCAGGTACATACATACCTCAGGCTGTTGGCATTGCGCTTCACCCACATGAGTGGAGACCAAGCAGGCAAAAGAACAGTACCCCTCCTGGGGAGCCCAGGAAGAGCTACGCGTTTATGGATGGAAGCTTCAGTGAAGATGACTGGGACAAGCCCACCAGGTATGTTGGGGTGAAAGAAGTGAAGGGGAGGGGGTGAGCATGTGTGCTTAGAGAGGTTTCTTGAGTCTATATGAGAAGTCGGGCATGTGTGCATGCATCTATCGGGGCAGTGTCTCTATTAATCTCTTCTCAACTGCAATTTGATCTCAGCTCATAAAGAAGCATCAGTTTTATTGTCTTGACGCACTAGCTGCAAATTTTAACAGGTTATGTAACATGAGATACTAATGAGGAAATGCCCTATTTTATGTACTATTGTGACAGTCACAAATTTTAAACTATCTTATTCTTGCCAAAAAATACGATGTTTGTAAGTCTGCAATGAGTCCAGGGCATTGAAGATTAGAGTACGAACAGGGAATCTAAGCTGCCCGCAGATTGCTACTGAATCTCCCATTTCAATTTGGGGATAATTTTAAAGACCTGTTGTATATGGTCAACGAACCTAACAAGTGTAACACATAGACTTTAGGTTTAGGCACAATGAATTCTCCACTTGAAGAACTGGCATTGGCACAACATTAAGGCTGAAAATTCCTGTTATACAGTGAAAGCTTTGTAAAGGATTGGAAGAATATCTCTTGCCCAGTGGAAGTGGGGATTCACAGGTTTGAGGGGTATCAGGAGAGGTTATTTTGCCACAAATCTGGTGAAGTTATTTTCATGACCATCTTAGACCTTGAGTTACCTAATGGAGGTAGCCCTTAGCTAGGGTTTCATTGGTTACTTGATAATGAACAAACACTTGATAGTCCCATCTCCCCCAAGATAAAGCATGACTCTGCCACTCTTACTCATGCTGGATCTGAACAAATAGCCCCCACCCCCAGAACAATGACCAATGAGTCAGGCCCATTGAGGAGTGTCTTATTCCTCAAGTTAGGTGGCAAGGTGAATGAGCAGGATGGAATCAAATCGTTGCAACTCCTCTGTCATGCAAGCTTTGTAGATCGGTAAAAAAAACAACCCACTGTGTTGATCATGCAGGGAGGCACTACCCTGCACTTACCTGAGCAGGTTGTACTTGTTTTCATACACTCCCCATTTCCCATCTCGGTCTTACAGAGTATCTGCCCCCTGCTGAGGAAGGGCATGAAAACTGTTTCTTTCCTGTCACTGATCCTACCCTCGACATTTTCCAAAGTCCCCATAGTTTTGTGTGTTGTGGTTTTTATTTCTTTCTTTTTGTTTGTCAGAACAGCCACACCGAAAATAAAAACATCTCATGAACATTCCCACCTACTTAAAAGAAAGAAGAAGTATGGCAGCAATTGGCTAATATTTTTGTTGGCACCAATAATGTCTCCCTTCATGAGAGCCATCTCAGAGGGACCGCTGAGCGTTCACAATTGATCCATGGCTGTAACCAGCTTTTTGGAAGCTTGTAATGACTCTAGAAGCATGACACATTCTGACCAAGAGGTCTAGAAAGCCAACATGGAACTACAAATCAGTTAACCAGCAATGTCTTGTTCTTTTGTTAGGCTAAACTAATTTCTCTCCCACAGAGCTTCTGCTGTTTCTAGCCCACAAGAGCTTTAATGTTTGGCCATGGCGAAAGCTAGAGACATTAATAAACTGAACTAAACTGAACTGAGCATTAGTGAAAAAGGTGTTAAAACCAACTTATTGAGCCACAGGAGATTTCATCCAAAAGATGCTTTTAATAATATCTAGACAGTCTACTTTGCCAATTTCAGAAGAGAGGAGCCCTAGCCCTCACTACAGGGACATCTTACCACACCAGCAACTTTAGCGAAGGAAGGGAACGGGTACGTGGAAGACTGCCAAGTTCAACTCTTTGACATTTTAATGGCAGGCTTCAGTCGTATTCTAAACAGGAGTTTGTTAATTAGAAGGTTTTGTCTTTAATATCACTGCCATTTCAAAGCTGATATTCAGCCTTTTGAACACAGAGTGATAAGTTTAATTAATCTGGGGAGTTTTCAGTCATTTTGAGCAAACTGGCTGAAAGAGTAGCCTGCTTTTTTTACTTGGGCTCATATAAAATAATATTTTATCTTTGCTGGAACAGCAGTGGGACCAATCCCATGTCCCATGATCCCGCGGGCACTCCCCTGTGCATGCACGCGGGTTCTGTGCAGCACAATGTGCTGGCAGTGGGGATGTGCATGGTTCCTGCATGGTTGTGTGCACGGGGAATCCACCGGGCGTGGGATGACCCCACCAACTAAATAATAAGCTTCTCTTCTTAATAGAAGTGTGAGTTGTCCAGGTGAAACCGTGAAAGTTGTGACCAGATGCTAGAGAGAGAGAGAGAGAGAGAGAGAGAGCGCTTTATCCACACAGTTAATGATATCAACAAAAGATGGATCATTTCATACTGTGATCGCAGTCTTCCACCGTTAAAGTCATTGGGAGTTTTGCGACGGAGGCTTGTTACAGTAGTAGTGTTTGCCTGTAACTATCTGGGTTCTCTCTGTAATAAGTTGGTGATCTGTGAAACCCAGAAAAGAATCCTTGAAGATGACATTGTATGATATTTTGAGGCATCATATATACATTGTTACTGTTATACAAAAAACAACAGTAATGATTTACTTGCAGTGAATCTCCTGAGCCTCTTCAGATGACTTTAGTCCGTTCAAGCATTGGCTTTGTTTTAGAGGTCTATGTGCTGGTAGGGATGAAACAAAATTTTTGACCAGATTCCATTTTTGATAAAATCTGGTTGTTTCGATCAATCTGGCAAATGCAAACTGGAATGCATTCTGATTCCTGTTTCACTAGATTGATAGGAAAAATTTCACCCCCTATTGTGTAATACACACATGGCGATGGCCGCCACCATTTTGTTCATGCACCCTAGTTGGAAAAATTTTCCAATTAAAATTTCAGCAAAATTTTGCCTGCAGTGAAATTTTGATTACCTTTCCTAAAAGCGTGGAAAAATTCCCACGTAAAGAGATGGGCTGTTTGGTACAGCCCTGCTTTAAGGCACCATATTGTATGCCTTGCTATTGTTGGAGAGACAGACACTGCAGTGGTGGGGAAATCAAGGCCTGTTCAACTTTGCAAAACCCTAGGAACAGGCTTAATCTGTCTTTACTGCTTCTAAGAGAGGTTTCCTTCCCATATAATGGAAAACACTCGGTAGCATTGGTAAAAACCACTGACGGAGCTATTGCAACTATAACAACTTATTCAATTATGATCTCCAGTTTCCCCTTCCTTTCACCATAAGCCTTAAAGGGATGCAAATGCAAATTGCCTACTGGGTGGTATTCTAAATTCATTAGATTGCTGCGTGCAGTGTTGTTTACTTATCTGGCTTAGGGCAAATCATTTTATATACATCTTTTTTACATTATTTACTCCCACAGAGACCTAATGTATTTATCATTTTCTCACCATGTCTGTTACCCTCTGTGTTTTTCTCTCTCTTCTCAGGTGTTCTGTGTCTCAGATCTGAGCTCTGTCCCATCAGCCTTTATACTAACAGTCTCTGAGGCTCCTGGTTTACCCATAATGCATCCTTTTTTCTTTCACTTCTCTATTTCACCAAAACGTCTTCCTAAACCTACAATCTTCCTACAGGCACTTTTTATTTATCCGTTTGAACTTGACATTTACTACACCAACTTAATTCTTCCTTTGAAGGACTTTGGCCCTGTTAGTAAGTGCATGGAGGTTTTGTATTTGGACACTCTTGCCTGAAAGTTCATATTGTTTGCTTTTGTATATGAAGACTCATCAAGTCTCTGCTTTTACTGGTGAGCCACTTGCTGTTGCCTAGCGGCCTCCATCCCGCTGCAGAAGAGTGCTGACAATTTTTGGTTCCTACGTTACAACAGATATCCCAACCGCCAAAACGGCCTAGAGACCGCTCACGAGGATAGTTTTTGGCGTGTTTTTGGAGAAGCTTTGGAGGACTTGGAAACATGCGGCCAGTCTGAACTTTTGAGGGAGATTGAGGTAAATTGACTTTCAAACTTGGAATCGTTCTAGCTGTTCCATTCCTGACACTCCTAGTAAGTCCTTCTGTGTGTGCTCTTCAAACAAGAGCAGTGCAAGCCCTGCTGTTGACATGGGGCACATTTGTCACAGACTGGCGGGGTGGGGAGCAGTTGACCATGGGCCTCAGAGAATGTGCCTCCTTCCCCTACATATAACATAAATGAGGCCAGAAACAGAGGCATTTTCACTTCAACTATTTGGGCATCCTTGTGGAAGAGAAGGTAGGGGATTGGAGAATTTTTCGTTGTGGACAGGTTGTGTGCTGGCTCCCTTCGCACACCCTTACTTCCAGTTCCTGAATCGGATTGGGGAAGCTCTATTTAGAAGGGCTAGGAGAACTTCCTCTTAGCACTCAGCTCACAGCAGAGCAGTGGATGAGGGGAATGGGAATACCAAATATTCTAGTCTACTTTACAAAGCCATGTAAATCCTTAGTACCTTCGTACTAGCAGGTGGGTATCGATAGTTGGATAATCGATTCCCTCACTCCCTGCACACTGGACTGGCCCCTGTGGTCTGCCAGGAGCACTCTTCTCGAAGTCCCCCAAGTTGCACTGGGGGCAACTATGGAGAGGGCGTTCTCAGTGGCCGCACTAAGACTGTGGAACTCCCTTCCAGCAGAGACCCGGGTGGCCTCAGACCTCTCCTCCTTCTGACGAATGTGCAAGATCTGGCTCTTCCGCCAGTGTTTTGGTGTGGGAGATGGGTAAAGGGTGGGGTTAGGGTGTGTGGGGGGGGGGGGTTGATTTTGTTTTACTTCCCCCATTATTTATTGTATTTACCTGTGATCATTTTAGCTGTTTTTATATGTTTTATATTGTTGCTGTCTCTTATACACATCTAGATGTGTATAAGAGACAGGTGCATGCACAGTGATTTTTAANTGGGGGGGGGGGGATTCTGTTTTTTGTTCTATTTCCCCCATATGGACTGTTATATATTTTATTGACTTGTTTATTTTATTCTTGTATTTTATATTTATATTTTATTTTTTATGATTGTTAGCCGCCCTGAGCTGCTTCGGTGGGAGGGGTGGGATATAAGTTATTAAAAATAAATAAATAAACTGGTCCAGCATTTTCCCTCCAGTCGCTCACAAATAATTTGTTCAGTCTTTGGCCCATTTGTGACTACTAAAATGTTATACATCGAATTATTTGCCATTCTTCCCCCTGCAATGCCAAACGATCTGTTGAAGAGCTACGGTCAGTTGGACCAGCTTTTCGGGAAGGACAACAGAGATCAAAACAACACGACTAATGTGGAACACCAGAGGATGCTCTTTGAAATATCTCTGGGTCCCGGCATACGTCTTGCAATTAGATGGCACTGGGGCTGATCCCAAGTCCCACAGACCAGCATGCACAGCACACATGGGTGCGCGTGCACATATGCACAAGTCATGCACATCCCTGGCATGAGGCCCACAGCGGTCGCACAAAACATGAGGTTTGGGATTGCAGGCACTGTATATCCATGGTGGGTCCACTGAGGGGGATAGTTGTAAGGGTTTCGTCTGATGTATGCCATGAAAAGTCTATGAGTTGGTGGCTTCCTGCAAAATGTGTCTTCCTTTCTTCAAGGGCACTTCAACACTTTGCAAGTCATTTTACTATTACTTTTGAGGCAGGCAGCTTGGAGTGAAAGTAAAACAAGACAACACTCTCACAACCCTTTTTTAAAATGGCAGAACGCTAGAAAAAGTACCATAATAAACCACCCCCATGTTAGCAGGAAGGCAGACTTCCCTACGGTAATGTTGCAGGTCACCTCGGTCTCCTAACGTCTGTGATTCAGTCATAATTCCCAGAGCTGGTCAAAAATTTTAACTGAAAAACATTTCCACTGAAAAATCGTATTGAATGTTTTACAGAGAAAATCTCTGTATCAATGAAAACTTTCAAACGGAAATATAGGGTGCAGTCACACGAGACATTATCCCACTTTGGGCAATGTTCACCCCACCCCAGGGCGGGCAGCCAGCTAACGTGCGATGCGTCCTCCCCAAAAGACTGGAGGCGCATCGCCTGTTAGCATTGTCCAAAGTGGGATAACGCAGCTCAAAGCGGGTTAACCCTCTTTCGTGTGGCCAGGTTGTGCGGCCCTGCTGCGAGGTGGGGTGGGGGGGTCTGTGGATCGGGCCCAGAGGAACCTAATGACTGCCGCCTAATGACTGATCATGGGGAAGGGGACCTGGGAAGAGCGTGTGCCCTCTTCCCAGGCCCCCTCCCCTGTGGTTAGCTGTTGTGCGGGTGAGCGAAGTGCGCGTGGTCCTCCCAGGAGTCCCTCCCCCGATCCAGCCGCCCAACAGTGGATTGTGGAGGAGGTGCCCAGAGGAGCATACATGCTCCTTCCAGGCTCCCCTGCCCCGAGATCAGCTGTTAAGCAGGGAGAAGAACGTAAGTAAATATGGATCCATAATAGGAAGCCATATTTAAATCCAAAAATTGAGGACCCGAAACCATAAAACAGAACAGAACCACAATTTCCTCTGGCGGATCACCCCTACCTCATACCCTATCCCCACCTATCAACTGCTCGGCTGAATAAAAAGGCCTCATTTTGCCTCTGAACAATGCTGAGACTTGGGCTTTGGTGAACCTTGAGAGGAAGGGAGTTCTATAACTGCAGGCAGCCACCGAGAATGCCTCCCTGCACACCCCTGCTGTATGGACTTGATGCGCCGATGGAACCCATGTAAGAGGCTCACCTCCCAGCCGACCTAAGGGGCCATGGTTGAACATAGGGCAGGAGGCGTTCTTTCAGATACGTGGGGCTCAGGTCATTGTGGATTACAATATCCTGGTTCCCTGTATGAAAGGATTGCTTTGTACGATGCAGAACAATGGGTTTTTCAGACGTGACAGCTGCTGCCATGGCCACAAACTGCTTCGGGCCGTAGCGGGAGCTGTCATTCTGGCTGGGACTCAGCCCAGCCTCCAAATCAATGTTACGGCGGCTGCGGAGGCGCACGAACATGCATCTGCACATCCCCGCCCCCGCAGTACATGGAGCAGTCCGCTCCCCCTATCTGACGGGCAGCCAATGACAGTCACCATGGCACCCGGCCCCTGCTGCCACCCCAGACCACGGCTTGTAAAGTGGCCAAAAACACTTTACGGCACGCTTTACACCTGGTTGGGCAGCCATTCCTGGGCACTGTTAGCACTTAGCCCAGGCTGTGAGTTGGGGATTTCCCCAACTCACAGCCCAGGCTAAGTGTCAACACCGCCTGGGAAACGGCCTGGGCTAACATCTGGCGGCAGTTTTCGGCATTACAATAGCCTGCATTTCCACATGGGTCAAAGCTTGGCAATGAGGGCTATTGTAAAGCCTGAAAACACCAAATGTTTTTCCTCCTCCACCCCAGCCCTGTAGCATCATTGTCTGCTCTGTATTCTCTGTTTGGAAGTTCCCCTTGATCAATTATTCACAAGCTGCTGTTCTAATTTTTCACACTTCCTCATCCTACACTCATGCTGGGTTAAAAATTATACCTCTTCATTGTCTCCAAAACAAGACAATAACTTCCTCCTACTCTCCTCGCCCATCCCCTGCAATTGAAGAGAAAAATCCTGCTGTTGAGAAGCAGTCCGATCTGCTCTGTTTTAGGAAGGGGCAGCTGCCGAAGGAACCGCAGATTCTTTTTTTTTACCTATGCAAGGTGGAATCTGTAATCCCTTATTCCCTTCCCTTTCCCCTTTGATATTCTATTCTGTTTGTGCTTGGCTGGTTCGTCATCCCCAGGCAGCGCTTCTGAATGCTGAGGGGTATTTGATCTGCTCCAAAGGCCTTTTGACACCTGTCTGCTATTTGCTGACTAATGTCCGGTCAATAACGGGCTTAGAGAGAGCTTGTTTTTCTGCTGTGCTTTTTATTGTTTGGTGGCTGAGGGGACTGTTTTGTAGTGGAGTTTTTGAGTTTTAGCCATTGGTATCAGGTCATTGTTTTCTACCCATGCTGGGGAAAGTATTATTTATTAATTTAGTATTATTTCTTTACATTTAATATCCTGCCCCTCTCGCCTCTGGCGACCCAAAGCAGCTTACAGTGACAAAATAAAATACAATAAACCAAAAGGTTTATATAATTTTTTTTGTCATCACTATGAAGGAAATCAGGACTATTGGAAAAAATGTTGCCCAAGCCCAAAGCTGCCTCTCTTTCTGTCTGAGCGAGTTTTTAGATGAGCCTCCTCTTTTCACGGATTTCCCAATCCGCTCTCAGCAATCTTGCAGGGGGGGCAGTTTAGACGTGCTTCCCTGCACCAGAAGTCGCCTAGCCGCCATTGGAAACAGCAGCGCCGGGCGGCTCGCACATTCATTTTAAATCCAGACTTTTCAAACCCCAATATCAAGGTTCGACAAGTCCAGATTTAAAATGAATGCGTGAGCTGCCCGGCGCCGCTGTTCCCAACGGCGGCCAGGTGACTTCCGATGGGGGGAGGTAAATCTAAACTGTTCCCCCCCCCCCCCTTGAGATTGCTGTGTGAGACTGAGAGATCCACGAAGGGAAGAGGCTCATCTAAAAACAGCCGGAGACTTGTACAGATGAACTCGACTTTCAGCTAAATCTTAGGACTTATTGCACAGGACGGGTTCATGGCTTGCACTGCTGTGTTTTTCTGTCTGTCCCTTGCTTCCTTGTGCCTTGCAACCTTTGAAATAGGGCATTGACCTTAAGAGCCTGGGCTTTGAAATTAAACTTTTCATTGCTAATTTAAAATTAATTGTCTGGCCTACAGTGAGCTCAGGCTTCTCCCAAGTCTGAATGCTCAGCTTGTTCTTCGTTCCAGTGAACACAATGCTGCTGACAGGATATGTGGGTATTGATCTAGGCATGCTTCAAGAATGAGCTGTCCCTAGTTGCTACCTAATATTTTGATATTAATTTTAGAGGGTAAAAATCTCAAATGGGCCCCAAGAAGCCACCCCAAAAAAGGCCAGTTTTCTTAAATGAAGACTTTTCTCTATCACTAGATAAAGCCCCAGGTTTTACAAGCCGCTTTTTCTCTGCCATTGCAGACACGTGTGCAGGCACTATGCTGCAGGTCTTGAAGCAGGCCGGGTTTCCAAATACACCAGAATCCTACCCTGAGACTGCAATGTTTGTGTATTTCGATTGATGTCCTGCTCTGCTCTCGTCAGAACAAAACAGGCAGGCTAACTGGAGGCATAGAGTATTTTCAGACGTGACGAGATCACAGTGAACCACAGTGAATAATACCCACCTGTGGTCACTGTGCCCTGCACGTCTGTTCGGCGGCCGCCAGATGTTCGCCACACTGAATACCCACATGGGGTCAATTTCAACCACGCTTCCCGGGCTCCCGGCGCAAAAATCGGCTGAAGCATGGTGAAAGTGATTCCAGGCGGGCATAAAAAAAAAGTAATGTCTGGTCGGCTATCACGGCCCGGAATCCGCGGCGGGATTGGCCAGATGCTGCGGTGGCATTGGCCTCGCCGCCCGCCCGTCTCCCCAGAGGGTGGGCGGCGAGGGAGTGTGGAGGGGGCGGGGCTGTGCGGCCGCACGTTGCACCACGCGGCCCCGCCCCCTCCCTGATTCCCCGCCGGGATCCCCAGCACGTCTGTTTGCCGTGCCTGGGTGATCCCGGCGGGGAATCTCGGGGTTGTTTTCGGGACGGGGCGAAGCCGCCCCGTCACATCTGAAAACACCCACAGTTGCCATGGGTCTGGCCTTGCACCCTTTTTCATGCCTCACTCCCAGAGTTTTCGTATGCTAGACCTGCTGTGCTAGGCTTGGGGGAGTAGACAGTGCACTGCCTGGGTGCTGGTGATTGGAAGGCCTAATATCTCTGAACAGTTTCCAAAACATAAGTTCGTTCTCATCAGCATCCTTTACTTTGCTTTTAGAATGCATCCAGCATGCACTGGGCTACTTTGCCAAAGCCTCTGGAGACCCCTGGCCACACCTCTGCCTGGTGTACTGAGAGGCTCTGTTTGGAACTAGTGACCCTCACTCCCTTTCATTGAGTTTTGGCTGCAGTGTTATAACCTCCTCAGTCCAGAAATGTTGAAGAGGCAGGAATTCCCTGTCCCATTTTCCCAGGCAAGAGCAGCCACGAACTGGCCTCCAATAGTGTTGCTGCCCTGGTGTTAACTGCTGAGCTGCTGTCTACGAACCACCCTGGGGTCAGTGATGCAGTGTAATGTCATTCCCACGATGTCCGTTGAATAACATTGCGCTCTTGTGCTTTTAAAAACCCAAATACTTCCTGCCTGTAGGGAAGCATGACTTTCTCAGAGACAAGGGTAGGAATGGGAGATCCCTTCCATGGGGTGGGATGCTTAAGGAATGCGCTCAGGAATGGATGGGGGGGAAGGAGAGTCCAGTTCATGGATTTGTGCCAGGGATCCATTGCTGATTCTTGAGTGCATGCCTTCATCTCTTCTTCCTTCCCCTGAGCTTTCTAGTTCAGTGCTTGAGGGTAAGGAGTAGATTGGTGGGCCCAAATACAGGAACATTTGGGATGGGACCAAATAAAAAACCGCCATGAGCTGGATTTGACCTGCAGGCCGCCAGCTCTCTATCTCCGGGCTGGAGGCTGCAGTAGAAATCCCTCATAGTGGAGTCTTCTTTTACAGGACAAAGTTGCTCTACTCAACCTGTGGCTGGAAGAATAATTTGGACATTTTATGTTTTGAAACAATCATGACTTTGATTCTAATCTGCTGCAACTTGGTGCGACTAAGTAATACTGGCGGCAATCCTGAACCCATGGAAATAAATGGCAGAAATCGCACTGTCCTTAAAACCTTTCTCTTCAGGGCTAGAGTTAGTCTCTAACTGGAGAGGGTTAGGACAAGAATAGAGCTGAAGCAGATATTCGCCATGAATGCAGTGTCTGACACACTCACCCACTTCCATTCAGATCCAACAAAGAGGATATTCAGTCTCATTTTGCCAGGAAGCAGCATTGGAGATTTCATTTCAGTCATTTTGGTGTTTTGATATTTCAGTTACTTCATTTTTGTACTATTGCACGTGCGCCATAGCCAAAGCAAAGTAACCAAAATGTCGAAATGACTAAAGTAAACAAAATATCTGAATGGGAATAACCAAATAAGTGGAGAGCTGAATATTCAATGTGGCGATTTAGAGGGCTATCTGAAAATGTGAATAATATCCACAGATACAAAATCTACTATTCACTTTAGCACTAGACAAGACCTTCTATGGCTGAAACGAAACAGCCCTTCTGCTTTCACGGAACGATTCCACAAAAATGGAATGGCTGTATAAACTTTGATTGGAATTCCAAATAACCATTTTGTGGATGCACAAAATGGTGGCAGCTGTACTGCAAGGCATGCAAAATAGTGGTGGCTGTAACAGCACTGCCTTTTTGCATATGGCCAGGCGCCATTTTGCGCATGTGCAAAATAGCCCCCCAAAATTGGATCCAACGAATAAGAATTGGAAAAACCATTTGTTTCAGTTTTTGGTTGGAGGATCTTTTGAACTGACCAGATCCTTTGAAAACAGAATCCAGTAAGAAACAGACTTACTCTTAAGGTCTTCCTAGGAGGCAGAGCACATCAGTGCAGGGTTCTGGTGCCTTCCTCTGAAACATCTGGCACTGGCAACGTTCTGAGCTAACTGGATCATGGATGCGGCAATTTCCATGTTGCGTTGCCCATCCTGAATGTATGACAAATCAGCCCTGAATTACTCCTCTGACTGGGAGTTTATATACAGTCTGGGCCCTGCTTACCTGAAAGATCGCCTCACTCTCTGGGTTCCGGGGCAGCCCCTGCGGTCGTCTGGGGATGCCCTTCTGGATGTTCCGCGTTCTTGGCGGGTCCAAATGGACAGGAGGCCATTCTCAGTGGCCACGCCGTTGCTTTGGAATGCTCTCCTGGTTGAGGTTCACCTCAGCCCAGATCTCGTGGCCTTCTGACGTAGTTGCAAGATGTGACTTTTCTGTCAGGCTTTCTGTGGGGGGAGCGGGGATGGGTTAGGGGGGATTTTGTACGCAGATCTTTATTTTTGTTTTTTGTGATTTTATTGATGATTTTATGAAATTGTATTTTTGTATTGTTTTATTTTGTGAGCCACCCCGGGATGCCAGTGGCAAGAGGGGCGGGGTATTAAGCCTAACTAGCTAACTAACTAACTAAATATCATGAACATTTCTCCTCTAAGTGTATGCTAATTTCAGCATGGTTTTTATACGCCTTCTTTGTATAGGTGCCACTGTTGTATGTATCTTGCAATGTGGAGAGTAGAGCTGGGTAAAAAAGAAGGTGAAACCTTCAGAAGCATTTGCATAAAACGTCTTTGGTAGCCAATCAGAAGTAGCTGCTAGAGCTAGCCCATAAGCTCAGAACTGCATCTCTTTGCGTTAGCGCTGAAAAGAAGCCTCTGCTGCTCTCCCTTCTCAATGGGTCTTGTTCTGCGAAGGTTTGACACACACACACCCCTGCCCTCGCTTCCCCCCCGTGCATATCAAGCTCTTCCTTAGTCTGTTAGAGTTAACTCACCTCCTTCTTCCCCAGGCATCCATAATGACTGGAAACGTGCACAGCCTGGGCTTGGAGGGGGGTAAATTGTTCATGGACTCCGTTAGCCAGTCAGGACTGAGCCCGCTGAGGAAAGCGAACTCCAACTGCTCAGACGAAGGGCAGACCAACAGCAGCATCACCCCCACCAAGAAGAACGAGAAGAATTTGGAGATGAAGAAGATGAAGGAAGAGATCCAGGATATCATGTCTCCCACCCCTCTTGAGCTGCACAAGGTCGGTGCCTGGAAAGTGTGTTGCCGCATTGTTCCACGAAGAGAACTCGGCTACAAAGAATGCTGCGTGTTCTGGCAGAAGGGGTGCGAGCTCTCAACGCTCTGCATCCCCTGCAAGCAATGAATCAATTCAAACCTGTGATTACAGATAAAATTGCAGCTTTGTTAATAGGTATGCGCGAAATTGCTGGTAACCCAGCAAGCCTCTGCTGAAGGATCAGAAGGAATCCCAATCAGGAGGAGGCGGGGTTTCAAACTTCAATTAAAAATTGGACTCTTCTATTTACACAACAGAGAACGTTGTATTAAGCAAAAGTAGCTAATTTCAGACTGATAAGAGACACTTGTGTTTTGGGTTATTAACACACACACACACACACACACACACACACACACCATGTATAATTAATTGTAGAACTCGCTGATGCAGAATATTACTGAGGGGAGTTCCTTGGTAGGCTACAAGGAATTCGATTCTTTTTTAAATATATGGGCCTTGCAAGAGAATCTGCATTGAGGGAACATTTTCAGGAGGGATTGTCGCTCCACTAAAGGGTCAGTGCTGTAGAATAAAGCTGAATTGTGGGGATGTTGGGACTGAAACACCTAATGCTAATCCCAATTGGAGACCCACTGTCAGGCTGTACGAGTCACTGATTTGCTCTGTGGTATCATTTCTTTCTCCCTGTTCCAAAGCATGAAAATGAAACCTACTGGAATAATTGGGAAGTGTGAACAAACCTAAATCCAAGGGCTTATACCCCTCACCATGAACAATGTATGAACAATTCTCTTTGGGTGAAAACAGAAGTGATGGCTCCCGCCACTGCCACAGACTTACCTGAGCGGGGTGTGTGTGTGTGCGTGTTACTCCAGCAGAGATTCAGCCTAGCTGCCAAACAAAGGGAAGGGGCAGGGCACTGCCCCCCCACTGCGCTCCGTGAAGCGCCCCTCTTCCCCCCCAACTGACGAGTAGCCATGGTACCAGGCCTTTCCCACCACTCCGTAAAGTGAGCTTTCAGATGTAAAAGCCCGCTTTACTCCGGGTCCAGCGTCCATTCCTCAGCCATGTTGGTGCTTAGCCCAGGCTGTGACTAAGGGTTTTCTCCGAGTCAGCCCATGCTGAGTGCCAACACTGCCCAGGAAACAGCCTGAGGCTGAGGTAACATCTGGCGGTGCTTTCAGAAGTGACGGTGGCCCACAGTTCCATACAGGTCAAAGCATGGAAATGCAGACTTAACGTCACGTCTGAAAGCACCCTTTGGTAAAGAAAGCACTGGGTATCTACTTTGTGGTATATCTGCTTGTATCAGTGCTTTTTGTTGTGCCCTATTTGCTGAATTGTTAGCCCCTTATGAGCATTCACACATTACGTTTGATTCCTGCTATGGCCAGTGGAAAGTAGTTACCACTAACCTGACCACTTGCCTAACGTGTGAATGCAATAGAGATATCACAGGGTTTCTCCTGAGGTACTCATGACTATTTGCTGCATCTGAACAAGACTGATGGGAGACTACAGTGCCATCCATCACAGGTAGCAGATGGTGGGGGTGATGGGGGGAAAAAAGGTTGCCTCCCCCTTCCAGCTTCAGATTGGTGGGAAGTAGTCTGGTCACAATCCCTATATCGCCAGCTGGTGGTGATAAAATATGACACTCAGGTTGGGTTTCCTTTCCGGTTGCCAGGGGTTGCGGCTTTGGGAGGTGGTAAAATAACTGTTCTGCCCATCTCCTCTCAGGCCAGAACGTGCCCTTCTGCCTCCTACCTAGTCTCTGGTTAATGCTGTCTTAGAACTCCTTGTCCCATCCCTTTCCCCACAGATTACACTCCACAAGGACCCAGAGAGTCAAGATTTTGGGTTCAGCGTCTCTGACGGCCTGCTAGAGAAGGGTGTCTATGTAAATATGATCCGTCCAGATGGGCCGGCCGATCAGTGTGGCCTCAAGTCCTACGACCGAGTCCTTAAGGTAAGGAATGGAGGGGGAGAAATACTGGGAGGGGGCGAGTGTCTGAAAGTGATTGTAAAATCTTATTTGGGGGACTCCAGCTTTCTAAATGACAGCAGCGAGCCAGCTGTGTAGGTGGGGGATCTGATCCCCCAGCCCTCTGCAATCTGATGCACCTTTCGACAGTTCTGCGCTGAGTGATTGCTGCAGAGCGGACACATTTCAGAACCAAGCAGTGCTATGGATGAAATGGCTTTCCATCTCTAAGCTTTGCAGCTCAGGCTCTTCTCTAGAGCCAGGTGAGGCATTCCTTCTCCCGTCTCTTTCTGAAAACCGTGTTTCTTCACCAAGGGATAGCGCAGGGCAAGTGAAGGTTGGAAAAAATGGCCACAGTGAGACAGTGGGTGTTACCAGACATAACACTAACCACTCATGTGAGAATTAAACACACATCCGCCTGCTACATGTTTGTGTAAATGTGCTTTGTGCCATGCGCTTAACCTGTTCTATGATCCCAGAAAGCATGTCGCTGCCTCTTGCGCGTAGCCGCTGTTACGTGTAGATAAGTGCCTGCTGCTCCACTTCCGGTTTGTGGTCATCCAATATACCATAGAGATCCCTTGCATCAAGCTGCTTCTCGTCAGCAGCTGGTGGAAAGGGGTTATGGGGTAAGCTATGAAACCCTGCAGTGGCGTAAATGTCTGTAAAACCAGCCACACAAGCTGGTAATGTCAGCGATTTCAACCCATGATGGATTTCCACATCTTTTGCACTATGTCTGGTAACACCCGGTGTGCAGCTCCGCGGGGATTTAAATAGTGTTCTGCAAGCTCAAGGTGTGACCGTTTCATGGACACACGGTGGTTTCTAGGAAGGGTGTCATTAAAGTGGTTTCCTGAGACTCTCTTCAACTAATGACTCTTGCTCTGGTGAAAAGTTGCTACCCAAACCAAATAAAACACTGGTCGGGAGGCCTAAAAACATGTGAAACATACAGGCTGCTATTTTTAATTGCCAAGGAGAAAATAACCACAAGGAGTTCTGTTGTTGTTGTTGTTATTTATTCCTTTCGCGTCATGATTAGAAACACACCCCTACTCTTACTGTGAGGGATTTACCATCTAGGATGGACAAGTGTGAAGGGAAGATAGGGAGAGACAAGGAGACTTTCAAGAAGTTAAGAAGTTGCAGGTGCACAATGTGCTTAGCTTAGTGACGCGATGAAGGGGAATCCCAGAGCATAAGACAGCATAAGGAGAAACATCCATGAGCAAAAGCCTGATGGAAGAGGTGGGTTTTTATTTATTTATTTGAATTTATATCCTGTTCTTTCCCGCAGGCTCAGGGTGGCTTACAAGCAAAAAATATAAAAATCACTATAAATAAACCATATAAAATTTCAAATAACACCCCTCTGCTCCCACCCCCATCTTCCTATCCGCACCGGCCAAAAGCCTGGCCAAATAACTAGGCTATACATTGCTTTCTGAAGATGGTCAGGCTTTGGCAAACCTCCAAGGGAAGGAAGTTCCAAAGCTTTGGAATTTGTAGGGATTTGAAGTTTAGAGAAAGGAGCAAGCAGAGCTGCTGTATTCTGGAAAGAAGGTCCAGGCATTGGGGGCAGCCTGTGAGAAGGAACAAAGATACTTCTGGAAGAGGACAACTCTGGGCTAGGTGAGCCTGGTGGAAGAGGAGCAACAAATAAATAATAATAATTAATAATAATAAAAAATAATTAATAATAAATCATTAATACTTTATTTTTATATAGTGCCCCCCTGCCATGGCACTTGGAGCACTTTACGTACAACTAATAAACACAACTTTTAATCCTCCCAACAACCCTGTGAGGTAGGTTAGATAGAGAATATTGTGACAGGCCCAAGGTCATCCAGTGAGTTTCTGACTAAGGCAAGCCTTGAACCGGAGTCCCGCCACCCGCATCCAAGTACTGTGCACTTAGCCATTACACCACACTTTCTCACAAAGCAGGAAGTGAGGCCAGAAAGCTAGAGAGAGAAGCAAGTTTGAACGTACCTTGGAGATGCTTTAACCATGTGAATCTGTAGCTCCAGCATAGCAAGTTTATGTCTAGTAGCTATGCAGAGACCTGATCAACCCGATACAACATTGGCATTGGCAAAAGCTGGGACAGTTGCCATGTTGGACTCTCTGTCAGGCTGTCGAACTTGGCTAGTTCCTCTGGATTTTGTCCCTGGTGCCAGGAGCCCTAATGTATGTACAGTTGGCAGCCGAAACACTGTCAGCCCTGTGGGGAGCCTTGTTTGAGCCTGTTGGAATTCCAAGCTAGATGGCTGCAGCACAGCTGTTCCTTCTCAGCCTCCAACAGAAGAGAGTGCAAGAAGGCACAAGCAGTTATATTAGGCACGGAATGCTTGGTGTGTCTCAGCCTACGTAGATACCACACATTCCATGTGTCCATACACGAGCTCTTGGGATCTCATTCGCATGACACCCTTCCCCTTTGCAAACTCACCACTTGTTTCTTGGTCTGTGTTTGCCTTCTCCCGTAGCAGTGAATTCACACAACTGCATTTCAGTGGCCCTTCCCATTCCTTCGTTCCCTAGTTCCCAAATGCCTTTGTGATATCCCTGCATGTAATGTTCCGGAAGTAGCATGAAGGGGAGAATGGAGTCCCTGCTCCAGGACTCTCTGGCCACACCTCAGAGACAGGAGGTGACACACAGGAAATGATCTATAGGGAACTGAAGCTGCTCTGGGTTAATCAAGACATGCAGTACTACTGCTACTTGATAGGGTCAGATCTTTGCAAGCCAGACCTTTGCATAAGGTGGCAGAGCACAAAAGTACTTAAGAGGACATTGGAGAGATGATGGAATGACAAGAAACTAAGTGGAACGATCATAAGAACATAGGAAGTGTCATGCTGGGTCAGACCAATGGTCCAGCGAACCCAGCATCCGGTCTCCAACGTTGACCAATCTCAGTCACTTGGGAGAAGTACCCAACAGGAGAGCTTCTGTCCTTCTTTATGTACTTGGATATTGGAAGGGGGTGTGTGTGCACATGCATGTAATTGCATGAGGGGTGGAGCTTATTGGCTGAGGGGGTGGGGTTTGCCCCTCATTGGCTACCTGGCATGCTGGGTGGTCTGGACTTCACACCTGTGTTGCATCTTTTTCTAGCACAGCTGTTTCCAAAACTTTGCTCTGCATGACATCATTTTGGAGATTTAAATGTAGTTCCACAACCTCAGACACCAGCCAAGACTTATACAGAGTACATCGGTTCCTATCACAACTTGCTCTCCAAAGCCCACTTGTATTTTGTTCTCATGCCCTTCTCTGTCTTCCCTGCTGACAGCACCATTTCTTAATTTCTCCCCTTGGCACATCCCAAACATTGCCCCCTCACCTCAGGTAAATCGCATCCGGACCAGAGACTTTGACTGCTGTTTGGCTGTCCCACTGATCTCTGAGGCAGGAGACAAACTAGACCTGGTCATCAGCCGAAACCCCCTGGCACTCGTCACCAACAATCAGCCTGAGGAGTGTGGAGAGCTGCCAGTCCAGCAGGGCACAGGCACGGAGGCCAAAACAAGCACACAGACACTCTAGGGTTTGAGTGGAAGATACCTTCAGGTCCTGCAGCAGCGAAGGAGTTGATGGGTATCAGTTGTGTGTTTCCTGATATTTTTTTTGCACTGGTATTTGTGATACTGTTTGTAACGTAACTTGCAATGATGGGGTGGGACTCCAGTTAGCCATGTCTCATTGACCATCAATCAAGCTGAATCAGAGGAGCAGCTTGGACCTTGGTTAATGCACGTGGTAAAAGTGGGCTACTGACAGCAGTCTCCAGGGTAACACCCTTTAGCAGGGTATCAAGTAGAGAAAGCCTGGGCTTTTGCAGTGCATGGGGTGATGAGGGAACGAGCCATCTCTATGTCCCTCTAGTACCCTCGTCCTGAAGGGCTTGGACACATGGTGCTATTTTTGTTGTTTTTTGCTTTATTAATCACGCACTAGGATTAATATAACTCCCCATTTCTATGAAAGGAAGCCTGGTTTCATCTCCTGGCCATTTTTAAAGCACTGCCAGCAGATGAACTTTGCAGTCCCCTGACCATTAACTGTCACCTCCTAGCCCTAGCACGGGGCTGCGTACCAATTAAAACACGTCTCACTTGGTGATTTCTTCAGCTGAGTCTGCCATCGCTGGCGCTAGACCAGCACGCACGCCTCTCACTTGGATCTCACCATCCCAGGACACTTTTCTCATCCCTTTCCTTGGGAGCGAAAGGAAACACTTTGCCAACTAATTGATTCCAAGACACTACTCTGTTGTCATCCTTGATGTATTTTTTACAGCGCACTTAGTAGAACACAACGTCCAGGACTTCAAGCCACAGAATGGCTGTCCTCAATCGCTCACTAGCTGTCTTGTTCACAAAGAGCACTGTGGAGATTCCTCTCATTGAAACCCCAGACTGTTCCTGCAAGTAAACAGCTGAGCAGAATTCATCTTGGTCCAACTTTTTTATTTTCCCCCCTCCAATGTTTGGAATAAATAAAACCTCGTAGCCCCTTGTCAAATGCTGGCATGAGAAGCTCTCTCCTAGATATTGTGTTTCCCTTTTCCCCAGTGGGTTACCTTAGTGCAAACGTGTATGTCCTTATCACTGATGATGATGATGAATTTTGACCCCTGTGGTCTGCCATAGCTGCCCTCCTTTGCCTAGCTAGCCTCTCTGTGATTTGTAAGCACGATGCCTTTATAGTCTCTGACCCCATCCCCTCCCACGTCTCCCCCACCCACCGAAGCCACTCGCAGATGACATGGGTGTGATATTTGCATTGGGTTAAGGATCTGCCTGCAGCAAACTAGTTAAAATGCATCCAAGGCCGTGATCTCTTCCTGTCATCTCCACACACAACTGCCAGGATTTGTCTCTTCATTTGGGCTGACTCTATCGCCTGCACCATGTTTTTCTGGAATAGCACTTTACTCTTTTTTACAACTAGTTTCTACGGAGATTGCTTTGGCAGCTGGGGGAGATCCTAGCTCAGCGAGATTCTCCTCCTCCTCCTCGTTTTAGTTATTTATTTGTATTCATATCGTTCTGGCACTTCCAAGCGCGCCGCACTTGGACCATTCATTGTTACTCCTCAGGCTGGGCCAGGGCCACATCCCCTTGTCTGTCCGTACTCTAGCCACGCTGTGACAGTGTTGGACTCCGCTCCCCCTACCAGCTTGGAGCGTGTGTTTCTTTCTGATGCACATCCAGTCCCACCCAGCTATCTGTCTTTGTAGTCGTTCTCTTCTCAAGTATGCAATATTCCATACCATTGCTGCCATAACTAGATAACGTGCCATAACCGAGACTGCAGAGCATTGACAGTACAGCTGAAAGTGTTTATATGCAATATTCTAAAACGGCAGGAGCTCACTGTGGCTTCTAATAGGATTTTAATGAAGACTTTTATTAAAGGCTTTAAAAAAATAATAAAAGAAAACAATTGGTCCTTGTATCCCTTCCTATGCATTTTGAATGATACCGAAATGAAATGCATTACTTAAATGTGTATTTTTATCCATATATTAGAGTGTACTCATTGTAAAGTATTTTTATATGCTAATTTTCTTATGTATCTATGAAAGCACAATATTTAAAGGTATGGCATTTCAAAGACTATTTTAGTCCTGTTTTGGACCGATTTGTAAATCTCTGTATTTAAAAGGGATGGTGATGACTTTGATTTTTTTTAATTAAATAAAAACAAATGAAATCTATTTGTCTTGGTTTTTACGTCCTTTTCTGCAAAAGACTTGTAGAAGTCTAGAGAGAGATTATGGTTGCCATGTTGGTCCCCAAAGTAATGTATGGAGCTGTAGTAGTTCAGTTCCTACTGGGCCAACCAATGCATAGTAAGTTCTGACTTGCCGGTTGCCTGAGGCAGAGTCCTGTATGGTCCAAAAGCTGGCCTACCCTCACCAACGGAAGTTGGTCCAATAAAAGAGATCATCTGAACTACTACATCTCCATCTAAAGACTTGTAAAGCACTTTGAACGCTGAAATCTGGGTGATCACCTTGGATATGCGTCTTTATCATTGCAATTGACCGAGCTGGATTTCGCCACTCGGTCAATAGTCATTCTAAAGACACACATCGGAGGAAATCACCCAGCTGTTGGCATTCACACCTCATCAAAGACGCAGCTAATTTGCAGGAGCCTCTGATCTGCCAGTTTCCTAAGGACCCTTTCCTGCAGGTGTGAAAGTGCCCTTAATTACAAGGAGAGGGAGACCCCGAGTGAAGGACAGAAGACAATGCATTAGTGACCAGTCTGCTGGAATGAAGAGCTAGGGAAAGCCTGACAGAAGGGGTGGGTTTTCGGGAGGGATTTGAAGGTTGGGAGGGAAGCAACAGAGCAAATGTATTCAAGGAGGGAATTCCAGGCATGAGGACAGGGGAAGGGGCAGCAATATTTAAATTATACTGTGGCAGCAAAAACCATAGGTGGTCCTGCTGCTTCTTCAGTGAAGCTGTGTACCTGTGCAGCAGCCACACCAGACGCTTTGGTCCTTCGATGGCTGTGCCCAGGCAAGATGCATGTTCCTGGGCTCACAGGATCCTCTGCCACTTGGGTTCCCATATTGCAGCACGGGCAGAGTAATGGTTAGACATGTCCTGCCTTTTGACCTTGCAGTGACAAGCGGTTATTTCATATGCAATGTCCCCACAGAGCTGGCACTCATTTAATTAGGCAAATGACAGGGGGAACCTATTGCAGGTTAATCTTTAACTGGAAAAAATTGTGGGCAAATCGTGGAGTGTCATTGCTCCAGCGAACAACATTTATCTGTGATCTTTGGCAGTCTTTCTGGGTAACGTTCTTCAGAACAAAGGCCTTCAGTGGTTTGGCACCTGATCAGGGGAATCAAGTGCCAGGAGCACTCAAGGTAGGCCAAAGGGCTTTTGAGTGACTGACAGAAACACTCACTAGGGCAGAGGTGGCCAAGAGGCATATTGTGATCTGCTGGGAGAACGCATAGTGGCTCTAAGGGGCAGCACTCCATAGCCAGTGATCCCCTTCCCCTGCACAATAGCTTCAAATGCTGTAAAGAAAGGGCCAATCCCTGGGCTTAACCCTCAGATCAATTTTGGGGTAAACTGGGCCCCAAAGGGGTACAAAACAATGATAAAACTTTTAACGAACGTACCACTTCGTACTCCAGCAGCAGCCAAGGATCCCTCCAACCTGCGCCTCAGCATAAAAGGCCCCCAGGCCTGACCAACAATAACAGAGGGGGGTTGGCTAGCTGATTTAGAGGGTATTGGGAATTGGGTGCTGCCCAGGCCCCTCAGTGGGAGGGAGGGGTATTCTCCAGGGTGGCAGACGGGAGAATATTTGGAGAATGGGGGCTCTCTAGAGTGGGAGGGCGGGGTAGTGGCTGTTCTGTGTGTGATTGCCTGGCCTTTTTGCCTTTGGGGGGATATCGGGCTTGGGGCATGCCCTCCAGTTCTTCGTAGCCCCTGGGGATGTGGACTGTCAACCCCAGGGGTGGGATTGTGATCATTTCTCTCCAGGAGGCAGAGTTGCTCCAGGGAGGAGAGTTTGGGGGCAGCCCATCCAGGCTGTGTTGGGCAGAGGGAGGTATGGTAGGGGTTAAGTTTTTGTGGGTGCAGGGGGAGGTAACTGGTGCCTGTTCCCCAGTCCCTCTCCGCTCCTGTCTCGGGATATATGGGTCAAATCAAGTGGTGCCCCCGATCTGTCGCTGCTGCTGCTTAATGCAAGGTCAGTGGTGAATAAAATGTCTGTCATCTTTGATTTTGTTCAGAACGAAACCACTGACCTTGTTTGTATTACAGAGATCTGACTGGATGGTACCAGCTCGATACTAGTCTGTGCAGCATCCACCTCGGGTCAGGGGACAGAGTGGAGGGAACATCTGACCTGTCAAAGGTATCCAGTGCTTAACATATCCAATATGGCGTGTGTCCACCTCGCGTTTGAGGCCCAGGATAGATTAGGGATCCTGCTGGTGTACCTGCACAGCAGACTCCCTGACCAAGCTGGCTGAGTTGGTCTCGGAGGTGGTGTTGAGGACACCGAGACTTATTGTTCAGGGTGACTTCAACATCTACGGCGAGGCTGACCTAGGGCCAGAGAGGAGTTCATGGTATCCATGACAACCGTGGTCCTATCCCAGATAGTATCTGGCCTGACCCATGAGATGGGATTGGACTTAAAGTTTTGCACTGGCCTGGATCACGGGGCTCTGATTATTGGGGGTGGTGTTAGGAAACCATTGTTATGGTTGGATCATTGCCTTCCACGGGTCAGGTCCCTGCACTTGGTAGCCCATCAGGGTGGTGGACCAGTTAGGTTGATCCACCCCCAGAGACTTATGGAGCCACTGGATTCCAGAATACTCTGGGGAAAATACCCACAGATTTTGACGGCTGCTCTGTCAATGGCCTGGTCAAGTTGTGGAACACCACGCTGACCAAGGCCATCAATACAGTAGCACCCACGCATCCACTTCCCCCATGGCGTCAGCATAGGTCATCCTGGTTTATGGGGCACATGTGGTGGATGAAGTGGGAGGTGAGGCAGTTGGAGCACAGGTGGCATTCGACTTGCACTGCAGTTGATTGCGCCATAGATACTTTTTGAAGGACTATGGCATGGCTAGGGTGGTGGCGAGGACTGCCCTCCTCTTCGCTACCGTAGCATCTGTGAAGTCCCATCCTGGTGAACCCAGGCTGTCTCTATCCTGTGGTTGAGTCATCTTCTACCCACTGTGAGGAATTTAATACGGACTTTGCAGACAAAATCGCTCATATTCACCTCGACTTGGGGGCTGCTAGTTCTTTGGCAGAGTCAGTTTGGGGCCGTGGAGGCTCAATCTTGTCCTGTTTATTTGGATCAGTTTCAGTTGGTGCCACCTACCAAGGTGGTGGATGTCCTTTGGGGCAATACCTCTTAGGAGATAAGGATCCTGTAAGATCCAAGCATGTGGCCATCTTTGCTTTAAGAATAATGAAGGTGCGTATGCAGTATGCATTGTGAGCAAACTATGAGGAAGATGGGAGGGACAGTTAAGACTATGTGAACTACCTGTAATGTTTTAAGTCGGTAAGGGGAGTATGTTTCCCTCGTTAAATGCATTTTATTTAATTCTTGGTGGCACAGAGTTTTGTTTTTAGGTGGGGTTATACTGTTATACTGCGTATAGTGTTTATATTGTTTAATTATGTGATTTGATATATGAATCATTTGATACAGCCATGTGGCTTCAATAAAATTCATTCATTCCTTGGGGCAATGCGGGCAACCGTTCTAAATTAGATCCTTGCCTGTCTTTGTTGGTGAAAGCCAGTTGTGAGAAACTGGGGCCTTTCCTGGGATTGTCAGTGCCTCCCTTCAGGAGGGCAGGGTACCAGAAGCCCTCAAGATGGCAGTTGTTCAGCCCCTGCTCAGAAAAGCACCACTTCACACTGACTCCTTGGACAGCTATCGCCCCGTCTCTAACCTTCCCTTTTTAGGGAAGGTTATTGAACAGGTAGTTGCCGAGCAGCTGCAGGGACATCTAGATGCAATCGGATTCCTGGACTCATACGAGACTGGCTTCTGTCCTGGGTATAGCACCGAGACTGCGCTTGTGGCATTGGTCAACAATCTTTGCTGTGAGATTGACAGGGGATATTGTACCCTGTTGATCCTGTTAGATCTTTCAACGGCCTTTGATACAGTTGACCATGAGGTGTTCTTGACACGGCTGCGGGATCGGCAGGGGTTTGTGGGATGGCTCTAGAGTGGTTCTGTTCGTTTCTGTTGGGGAGGTTTCAGCAAGTGGTGATGTGGGATTGTTCTTCACCCTCCCCCCTCTCTTGTGGGGTCCCGCAGGGTCCCATCTTGTCTCACCTCCTGTTCAATGTGTATCTAAGGCCCCATGATGAGATCGTGCGTAGACTTGGGGTGTATTGTCTTCAAAATGCGGATGACACCCAAATCTACTTATCCTTTTCATCTGACCCTGCAGTCTCGATGCTTACCCTAGCTGCTATTGGGGATTGGATGCAGGTGAGCCGTCCAAAGCTGAATCCAGACAAGACTGAGGTGATGATGGCCTGGGGGGTCAATACCTCCTCTCGCTACTCAGGTGCGTAGCCTTGGGGTGCTCCTGGCTCCTCAGCTGCACCTGGAAGGTCTTGGTGCGGCTGTTGCCAGGAGTGCCTTTCGTCAACTCCATCTGGTGAGAAGGCTGCGTCCCAATGGGGATTTGGCCACCATCATCCATGCCTTCATTACCTCGAGGCTGGACTACTGCATTGCGCTCTACATGGGGCTGCCCTTGAAGACTGTTCGGGGGTTGCAGCTGGTGCAGAATACGGTGGCCTGCCACTTGGTGGGGGTGGGCGCCAGAAGCACATTACACCAATGCACAAGTCTGCACTGGCTGCCTATAGCGTTCCGAACACAATTCAAGGGGCTGGAGGACTGCCTTTCTCCTTATGCTCCTTCACAGCCCTTAAGATCCTCCAAGGGTATCCTCTTGCGGGTTCCATCGCTGGCCCAGTTTCATATGACTCAGGCCTGCAGAGAGGCATTCTCGGTGGCTGCTCCACAGCTTTGGAACTCCCTTCCTCAGGAGTCTCGCCTGAGCTCTAGTTTGAATGTCTTCCAGAGACAGTGTAAGACCTTTTTATTTGGCCAGGCATTCAATGGGCAAGGATAGATTGGGGGGAGGATGATGGGGTATTTTTAGTGTTGTGGGTTTTTAATTGTTTATTTTACATTTGTATTTTATATGTGGTGTGAACTGCCCTGAGCAGAAAAATTGGTCTTGTTCTGTGGGAAGAATCGATCTGCTTCGGTATGGATTGGTGCGGGAATTGGTCTAGTTCAGTTTGGGGAGAGTCAGTCTGGTTCGGTATGGATCAGTTGAAGAAATCGGTTTGTGGAGAATCTGTCTGGTTGTATGGATCGGTTTGGGAAGACTAGGTCTGGTTCAGGATACTAAAATGAATGACAAGGAATGCTGATTGAAAACAATAGAGACAACAGGAATGCCAATTAGAAGTAATGGGGATTTCAGATTGTCAATCATGGGCAGTAAACCAATAAAGTGGGAGGTGCTTATCTGAAACAAAGGCTGGAATGATGGGTGCCAGGATACTGGGAGCAGCCAAAATGATGGGGAACTGAGTGGAATGACAGGTGAGAGGACACTGGGAGCCGTTGTAATGACGGGGGTAGCTGTAATGACAGGTACGAGGACATTGGGAGAGGATGGAATGACAACAGTTGGGTAGAATGACACAAGAGGCCACCAGGAACAGCTAGAATGATGGGGAGCAGGGTGGAATGACAGGGAGCTGTGTGGAATGATGGGTGCGAGAATGCCAGGAGCATCTGGAATGACAGGGAGCTGGGTGGAATGAATAAAAGGCCATTCAGAGCAGCTGAAAGGATGAGAAGTTAGATGGAATGATGGGTGCTAGGTTCCCGGTAATGGCAGGGACAGAGCAGAATGACAGGCATGAGGATATCAGGTGCAGATGGAACGGCCTTCTCTCCATCATTCCACCCAGGCCCCTGTCATTTCAGCTGCTTCCAGCAATTCTCACCTGTCTTTTCAACCTTTGTTTCAGGTGACCATCTGCCATTTTATTGGTTTACTAACCATTAAGGAACTAGTGGCATTCTCCAATACCCATTACTTCTAATTGGCCTTCCTGTTGTCTCTATTGTTTACAATCATCAGTCCTTGTCATTCATTTCATTACATCCCGCATCCTCCTGACAGACCAGCCGGATACACCACAGACTAGACCCCGAACCAAACTCCCAACCAGATACACCACGGACCAGACCATATACAGACCGATCCAACCAAACTAACTAAAGTCTTACCAAACCGAACACCCATACATGCACCACAGACCAAAACAAATTTACGAACACCAACAATGAACCAAACTGCATCCCAAACTGAACCGAACTGAATCAAACCGATACGAACCACGTTGGAGTACTACTCCAATGCAAACTTTCTCCTTCCAATCCGATCAAGAAGATAATCACCTCAAATAACATTTTCATTTCACTAAAACCTTTTGGATCAGAAGGGAGCCGAGGAGATCTAGTAGCAAAATACCAGGCTAAGTAATGGAAGAGATTCAGAAAGCAAATCTCTGCATGTGGAGATTCTGACAACTGGCAGCTTGGAGAGTGAGAATAAAACTAGTTTCCTGGTACATGGCTTGGCCTTATAGAGCAAAAGGCCATTTTAATTCTACTCTGCTACTTGGTGGTTGGATCAAGAAACATCCAGCGAGGACTGCTGTATGCCAGGAGAAGGCAGTGGCTATAAAAGCTGGGCAAGAAGCCTGGAAATTAAGACCACCGTGGGGAGGCAAGGGGCGGCGTGCGGAAGGAGCTAGGATCTCCAGTAGACTCAGGAAAGCCTAACGCAGAAGCTACAGGAGGCAGGCTGCTCTCAAGTTGGCTTGGCAGTGGAAAGCTCAAGTCAAACTTCCTCAGGAGCCATCTGAAGTAGAGAAGTCCCCAACCAGAGGTCAGATCGAGGACAGGGAGTAGCTGGTGGAATATGGCCTAAATAGGTGACTACTGGACTTTTGTGGGACATGGGGAATGTGTACGTTTGCACTGTAGTGGCGGGGGAAACCTGTAAACTATTGTGTGGGCTAGAATCTGCAGTCTGCCTGTTCTAATGAAACTATGACAGCACCTTGCAGAAAATACTTGGCTCCACAACTTACCGAAAGGTAAACAGCACTGTCCAGAGAGCCGTTCTCTTGCCTATTCAACATCAGCACTTGGAAAAGCAGCAGATTACTGAAGTCCGGATCCACCAGAGGAGAAAAGGTAAGGAATACAAAACAAGAACGATTCCCTCCTGCCTCCAGCTTGCTCATTGCTGCAAGGGAGCAGGTCCTGAGAACTCCCACACTCCCCTCTCCTGCCATCCTATCTGTCGCATAAACCCACGTCCCTGGCTCACCCATAGCATCCGCCACCTCAGATCCTGCTCTCGAGCTGCCAAGCGCCTCTGACGGAAGTCTCATGAATTCGCTGACCTTCTCCACTTCAAGTTTGCGCTCTGCGTTTAGTGATGCCCACTCCCTTGCCAAAGGTCCCGATTACGCCACGTTAATTGAATCCCACTCCTGCAACCCATGCAGTCTCTTGTCCGCATTTGTTTCCCTCCTGAAGCCTCCCTGTCCTCCCCCCCACCTTCTTCACTCCCTGCACAGGATCTTCTCCACTTCAACCCTCTCCCTTCTCCACCTCATTCCCGGATAGTCCTCCTCCTGCCTCTCTTCTCTTCTTCTCCCCAGCTTCTCTTGATGAGGTCATCTCCCTCCTCTCTTCATTCAACCCCGCCACTTGCCCCTTTGGCTCCATCCCCTCTCACCTCCTAACGTCGATTGCCCCCAGCGCTGCACCTTCTCTGCTGCACATCACTCTCTCCCAGGTCATTCCATGGGTCTTCAAACATGCTACAATCTCCCCTATCCTTAAGAAGGCTACTCTTGACCCCTCTGATCCTTCCAGCTATCGCCCCATTTTGCTCCTACCCTTCGTTTCCAAGCTTCTGGAGCAAGTGTCTACACACACTGTCTGGACTTTCTCTCTTCAAATTCCTCCCTTGACCCCCTCCAATCAGGCTTTCATCCTCTCCACTCAACTGAGACTGCCCTTGCCAAAATAACCGATGACCTTCTCTTAGCTAAGTCTAAGGGCCTCTACTCTGTTCTTGTCCTCCTCGATCTTTGTGCCGCCTTTTGACACTGTCGACCATGGCCGCCTCCTGGATTTCGTACGCTCCCTTGGTTTCTGGGACACTGTTCTCGACTGGTTCTCTTTGTATCTCTCAAACCGCTCCTTCAATGTTTCTCTTGCTGGTACCTCCTCTACGCTGCTTCCCTTCTCCGTGGGAGTTCCCCAAGGCTCTGTCTTGGGAACCCTTCTTTTCTCCCTTTACACTCTTTCTCCAGGTAAACTCGTTGAAACCCATGGCTTCCAGTATCACCTGTATGCTGATGACACGCAACTCTCCCCCTCCATCCAGACTCGTATTGCTGACTGTCTTGCTGACATCTCTGCCTGGATGTCTCGGCACCAACTCAAGCTTAATATGGCCAAGACTGAACGCCTCATCTTTTCCCCAAAATGCTCCCCTCCTACTTCCCTCTCAATTTCTATTGCAGGAGTCACCATCCAGCCGGTCCCTCAGACCCGTAGCCTGGGATTCACCTTCGACTCCTCCCTCTCCTTTAAGCCTCAGATCCAGGCTGTTGCTAAATCCTGTCACTTTTCTCTGTACAATATTGCTGAAATCCGGCCTTGCCTTACTGTTACCGCTACAAAAACCCTAGTCCATGCTCTAGTCCATCCCTCACCTTGACTACTGCAGCTTCCTCCTTACTGGCCTCCCTTGCTCTCATCTGGCCCCCCTCATCTCTTCAGTGCTCGGCAGCCAAAATCATCCACCTTGCCCATCGCTTTGACCATATACAGCCCCTCCTCTCTGCCCTGCACTGGCTCCCTCTATGGGAACACATTCAGCACAAGCTCCTGGTCTTCACCTTCAAGGCTCTTCATGGCCTTGCTCCCCCAGATCTCTCCACTCTTGTATCCCACCACACTCCTGCCTGGGAGCTTCACGCCTCTTCTGTCCCCACCCTTGCCTGCCCGCGAACCCCTTGCTCCTTTAATCACCTTCGCCCCATCTCACTTGCTGCCCCTCGTGCCTGGAATTCCCTCCCTGGATACGTTCGCTCTGCTCCCTCCCTCCCAACTTTCAAATGCCTCCTGAAAACCTACCTCTTCTGTCAGGCCTTCCCTAGCTTGTCATGAGTGATACTGCATCCTTTCCCCCCTCACTCAGAACCTAATTCCCTGTAACTAAGCGACGCACGTGAGCCTGCAACTTCTCAACCTCATGAATGTACTTTTGTCTTTCCCGATGTTTACCTCTCCCTCGTATCCCCCTCCCTTGTCTCTGATTGTAACCCCCTTAGAGGTAGGGACCTCTCTCTGACTGTGGGTTGTACAGTGCCAGGTACATTGCTGGTGCTTTATAAATAAAAATAATAATAATAAAAAAGTTTGATGCTACGTTCTAGACTAAACATCCAATCCCTTGTGGACTCAGTGAGCTTCAGTGTGCTCTGGTTCATCCCAGGCTCTACTTGTGGTAGGTTTTTTTAATGGCCTCCATATCTTGTTGGATACATTTTTATGTACAAGTAGTTTGGGTACGATGAATACCTTCACTGGTGCAGGGAGCTGGACGACCCTTCAGGACCCTTCTAGTTCTGACTCTGTCAAGCCAAATGGAGTCTCCAAACATTTTCGAGTCCACCTAATTGCTAACTCTCTGGCCTAATAGTTGTGGTGACCTAATTCAAAATATCGTTACTCTCTTTCTCTCAAATATGCCTTGTAACTAATTTGCAGTGAGCATCCGCCGTACCAGAGCTAAGACAAGGTTGTCCCCTTGGACCTGTTCGGTTAGACCATACAAATAATAACCAGAAGACACATTCACTTTATAAAGGAAAAGGTTTTTTTTAATTCTTTTTCTGTTATAAGGTGATTACAAACTCATCTAAAAAAAGAAAGCAAATATGACTTAAAAATATCAATATACAATTTATTTCTCTAAAAAGCAAAACAGATAAAACTGTAAAATACAAACATATACCATATACACAAAAGCTAGTTTTCAGGATTGAATTACACTTCAATATCTTAGTCAAATACAAATATTCCATCTCGGAACACCAAAAAAAAAAAAAAAGGTTTAAAACATTTTAAAATATTTTTTAAAGTTCTGAAAAAAGTTCAGATGATTTTTTTTAAAAAGGAGGTCACTCAAGTACCTTCCCTCTTCCATGTGCTACTTATTTATTACATACCGTAGTCACAGCCATTTTTAATTTAAATAATAATTTTTAAAACCTACCAATGTTTTCAGATAAATATATAAAACAAGATGGACCACTTTTATATGATGTGAAGGCCCTGTTGACACATCAGGTAACAATCACAACATTTACAATGTGAAAACAGCATACTATTTAAACAATGAGCTGTACTTTGATAAATCCAATGCTGAAACAATGACCATTTGTTAAGGAGCCAACTGAACGTGTCCCTAAGCTTTTTGCCAACGCAAACACTATTGATAAAACTTCTGACATTGGCAATGGCCCACCTTTCCTCCTTGGAAAATAATTTAATTTCTCTAGACTCGCAATCCAAGAACAGACTCATACCCTCACAAAGGCATCGCACTGCATGCTGAAGAAGAAGGTTTCAGCTGCCTGTTCTCTCTTGCCATCTCTGCCACGGAGCACTTATCCAAGGCCTATCAGAGAGACAATTACTCCACTTAAATCTGCGGGCTGTTCTGCACTAGGGGCCACAAAGCCAATTCATTACAGAAGAGATTTCCATCCCTCTCTACAGCCTAGCAACTTCTGGAATGAAGGCGCCTTTGTAAGCATGAAATCTTTCTATTGGTTTCATTTTTTGGAGCTTGCTTTCTTCCTACAACTGGTAGAAATGTTTCAAATTTTGACCAAGTCTTGTGAACCTTTGTTGGGGGGGGGGGGGTGCTTTTAAAACTAACAAATACATTTAAAAAACACTCCACTTTTATTTTTTAGGTCATACTACATTTCCAGTGATTGAAATACTTCAGGAATTTCAAAATTTCAGCAAAACTAATAATTTTGAAGCGGGGATTTTTTATTTTTATTCCTTCCTTTTTTCAACCAGCTCTACACTGATTCTTCCTTAGTTTTTCTTCTTTAAAAAACAAAACGCCCCCCAACCCTAATGCTGTCCCTGTTAATGCTATGCTACAGAATGCATTTTTAAAAGGTCTCAAACTTGACATTTTTTCCTCAGAAAAAAATTCCTACCAAAATTAAACTGAAATCAATGGGCACTGACCCCACTGTTTTCCTTGGCTCTTCCCTTCTGTAAAGTGCCACAAGATGCTTAAATGGAGTTTGCTTAGTACCAGGGAGGGATTTGGATGGAGACAGATGTTCGTCCAAGAGTAACTAAGAAAACCCTGCAGCATCGTAAGTCAGGAAGCAACATGCCCCATTCTAACAATAGCTCTTCCTGCAAATTAATCAGTATAATTAGAAGCATCTGATTAAAACAAACAGAGGAGATTAAAGGTTGCATCCTGGTGGTTTCTGAACTCTTCTTGCCTGCAGGTTATTAATACTTTTAAATCCGACATAGAAGGCTTTGAATTCTAACTCTAGAGAGGATGGGCGGCAGTTGTAATGTTTGCTTAGTGTCTATGAAGTTCTGCTCCTGGGACCTGGACGTTTGACCCAGCATGCTCCATCTGGATTACAGCCTTGTTTGCATGCAGATTCTCTCTAGTTGGAAGAGGTGGTTACAGCCTCTTGAGATTTATTCTTGGATGTGGATATCAGCCAAATCTCTCTCTAGCTCTCTTTAAACCTACAGTATGGTACTGCATCTCCTCAAGCATGATGAGGCAACACGGCTCTGCTACTGCCCTCCACTTAAAAGAGCTTTTCCTCTTTGCCAGCCACGTCTGCTCAATGCAGTTTTGGTAACTAAGGGGAGAGGCTCTTAAAGATAATTCATCTAGAACTTTTCAAGCTACTTCATTGGATCTAATGGGATTGCCTATTTGGACAGACATTAGGGGGTGCAATCCTCCTCCATGAATGCCAACATCTGGAGCTTAACGGCAGGATGTAGCAGGTTGGGGACTCCCTTGTGTGAGACAAGGGAGTGGTGGTAGTAGTGGTGTAGGATGGGGTTTTATTATCAATATTATTGTGTTGTGATGGTAGGAGGGGGTAGGGGACTCGGAGGGTGTGGGGGTTGGTGTGTTGAGTGTGAGTGTTTTATTTGGGTTTTTTATTGTATTGGGGAGGGGTCTTTGCAAGTTGGTTGTATTATGGGGTTAATAGGATCCATCTCTATTGTTTTTATTTGCTGTTGTAAGTCCACACAAGCCCTTTGGAAAGGTCAGATATTTGAAGTAATGAAAATAATAATAGAATGTGAGCTGAGCCATCAACTTCCATGGCAGGGGACTGGCTCTTACCTAGCTAAAAGAGAAGGTAAAATACAAACTAACCATTAAACCAACCATGCATAACCTTACCTCCAAATTGACAAAAATGCTGTGCTCTTTGTTATTCCTGTTAAAAACAATCCAAAAGTTGCAGACTTACTATCTATGTCAGTAAAAATAGGCTTCAGTGGTCCATCTCCTGATCCAGCTAGTTTCTCTCCACCCAGTAGCTCGGTGCTCCTGGACAGCTAGAATATCCCAGTTTCAAGGTGATGCAAAGATCTACACTGCCTCTTCCTTTTGCTACACTAGAACCAAGCTAGCATCTCTAATCTCCAATATGACACTTCTAAGCTTGTGGCTACATAAGTAATCGGATTCATCAACGTACAGGTGTTGCATTAAGATTAATAATGAGTATGCATTGAAATAAATTCTGTTTATGAAACCATTTCTATAAATACTGAAAATACAGACTATTGGTTTAAATAGTTTATAACCAATACCACTCAAAGAAATCATGGCTAGTGATGAGTGAACTGGGAGATTTTGGAAAGTTCAGTTTAGAGAGGGACCCAAAATTTCAGATGACTCTCTCCAAACTGCTTTGGTCTGGAAATGGATCTAAAAATCTTGCGGGGAAAAACATTTCCCTCCCAAGAAATTTTCAATGCTTCCTGATTTCAAACAAGTTTGGAATACTGCCCAGAACTTGTAACTTCAAGATCCAGAAGAAACCATGAAGCATAAAAGGTGCATGAAATGTAAAAATGACAAAGTGCTCTTTTAAAATTAAAATATTTTTTTTAAAAACCCCTCGAAGATTTGGGTATCTTCCTCCTCACCCTTGGATCCAAGGCAGTTCACCAATAACTAGTCACAATAGCAAATATTTAAATTCCTTAGTTACATAAGACAGGTAAAATAGGTCACACATTTCTACAAAGTAAATTAGAAAAATTAGTCACATTTGCAATCATAAATAGGTAGAAAATACAAACTCAAGAGTCATTTACAGTTTTTCCCTCCCTCTAAATTTGGCAGAATATTAATGTTGAAGTTCAGATTGATCACCAAGTATAATTCAGAGATCTTGTCATGTGAATGTGCTTGCTAGAACTGAAAGCCCACAGAGAATATAACTGAATCTTTTTTTGTGGTATAAAACAATTCAGTCGCTCTTCCTGAATCTAGCCTTTCCTTTGTAGTCAAGCTAAATAGCACAGCCAAGGCCAGAGTAACTTTATACAAAGAAAACTTTCAGGAAGGTCGTTGCAATGTGTGTGATACTTGCCCTCGAAAAATGGAAGCAACTGATTTGCATGGCACAGTTTACGTCAAAAAGGGGCTGGGCTCCGATTCTCTTTAGCTCTAAAGGTGCAGTACTAACTCTCTGGTTCATTCTACAAACCTCTATCCCCCATGATGTGTGAAGCCTGATTAATTGAAAATACCCATCTCCCTGTCACCAGTCACTTTTGAAAGCACAGAGTGCAATTCTGTCTTCTCGGCCACTGACTTCAGCAAGGGCAGGACTGAACCCTCACTGTTCTTTTAATTAGGATGTATCTGAAACACCACAATAAATTTGCACGTGACCAGTATTGTGTTGTCACTGTTGTAATTTACACAAACTGAAGCAAGGGATTTACTCAAGTTAAGGTAAATGTTTGGCTGCTGCCAGTCCAACCTTAACTCAAACCACTGTGAGTAAATGTACTGCATGAAGCACGGATGGGCTCCTATTACGGAGGATTAAAGGTCTGATTGAAAGTTCATTTAAATCAAATGGAGTCTTTCCATTGGCTTCAAGAGGTTGAATCAGATCCTCTACGATCCCACAACGCCAAGGAGTGACAGGAATTATGGTGCGTGGCAGCTTTACATCAGCCTCTTTGCTTTCTGTCTTTTTTTCTTAAGCCCTCAAAATCCTCTTATTCATATATATATTGGTTTGGAACATTCTTTTGTTGAGATTGGCAAGGCAACTTGGGTGGCCTCAGGAGGGCTGCCTCTATTGGGCGAGTGCTTGAGATGGGAGATTAACCATTGCAAATTATGATCGTGTTTTGTTTGCCATTCGTGGAATAGAGGAACAAATCATTTTTTTAAAGTGACGTGGTGCTGGGGTTGCTGAAAATTCAGCTCCCTGGCCATGAAAATCCTAGATTCAAACCGCAAAGTCTTAAATTATAAAAGATGCTTCATGATTCTTCTTTTCTTTTTCTTTTTAGTTTTGGTCCATTTCTTCATTCTAAATTGCCTCTTCCATTTTACATGAAAAGCAACATGACTTACTGAGCAAGCTGCAGTGGCTGCTGAGTGTATGGAACATGATTTTTCAGAATGCATTTAGGAATGTTTAGAACCGGATTGGTTCCTGTAATTTAAACTATAGACTAAACTGGCCACAGAGCAAGCAGGACCTGCTGCTCCATGCAACCCCCTGCTTCTACCCCACATGGCTAGTCATGACACACACTGAGGAGGAATTTTCTCCCAAGCTCAATGCCCATCTGGAAGAGGCTGGGCTTTGTCAGGGAGCCCTTTCCCAACACAATACGCTGAGGTTAATCAAATCAGATTTTGAAAATTTTCCATGGAACAAATCCCACCTGCTCAGGGTTAGCAATGTGTTATGAATACTGTCTTTCCCCAGAAATCTTGTTCTTTAAAAATGTTCACCTGCGTTGAGTGCTTTCTCTTTATCTAAGTTGGAATGGCATGCAGTGCTCTGTAGCTGGAGTAAAATAATTCCATACATACCTAAGAGAATCAATACTGGACTTTGGACTCTGGAGTAGATAAGTGTTCCTCCACCCTCACTAAACACATTCACCATGAAATAAAATGGCAGTGGCATGGTTCAGGGGACACGGGAGTGAACATCAGGAGGCCTGGTTGCTCCTCCCAGCTCCATAGGCAAGTTACTTTCCATCTGAAAATAATAACACGAAGGATCCGCCTGCCTGCCTACCTACTACCTAAATATCATACTCTGGGATCTAGGGATGAAAATCACTGGCTTATTATTACTATTTTAAAATGTATCTGCTGTAAAGGCCACAGTGGACTGCTTTGCTTTTTCTGTAATGGATATCTCAGGTTGATCTTGGTGCTGCTCAAGACCTCAAGATGTTTTGCGCCTACTGATATCAAAACTCAATAGCTTGTCTCTTTAAAAAAAACAAAACTTTTTGGGAATTCCAGAGGACACAAGTAGCACAGCTTCCCAATTCAGATCTTTAGCATTGCTCAAAAGCTGCCTACTGTTTTCAGACCTTACGAAAATTCAAGTTTAAACCATTCGCATTCCCACTAAAATACAGTGCCCAAGAAACTACTGAACAGCACACGCATTCAGTGTTCCTTATAAGAGAGCTGACCAGGGCCCCATTATGCAAACATACCCTTTCACGGGTTGTGTCTGCTAGTGAGAGGTCCCTGGGTTTAATCACAACTTTTTCAGCAGGGACAGCTGCCCTGGTCAGGCCCCCGTTTCCTTCTGCTCTGCAACTCTTCTGATTGCACAGATCTATTTCTAGATGGGCCATTGCACACATAACAGTATGTACTATGCCCCTTCCCTGGCATGACCTGATGTCTCCTTCACCTTCCCTGAACCAGAGCGAGAGAGTACTACACCCTTAGAAACGCATCTCTTGAAGCAACATTTAAAAAAGCTAAACAAAACAAAACCCTCAACAGAGCTTGCTTGCGAGTTCTAGTTTTACCCTGTTCCCAACCACAACAGCACCTAAAAAACAATTGTATAAGACAAATCTATTGCTGGCAAGAAAGTCAATTCAAGTGGTAAGGTGTGTGTGTGTATAATATTTATACATATATACGTTTTGTTTGTTTGTTTTTTTAAAAAAGCAAAACCCAATAATATTAAATTCCTGTAATATGTCTTGACTGATATGAGCACTCTGCCTACAGAGAGGCATCTGCTGTGATTTACTTTTACAAAATACTTTTTAAAAAAAACAACAAAAAACCCTACACACACGGTTTTTTTCCTCTGTGAGAAATAAAAAATAAATCCTAGTGCAAATATAAAGCTCTGTAAACCTGGTCCTATGAGAGAGAATCTATGGTTAGTAAACGGCAGTTAAAGCAGGCTTTGTCCTCTCACAGAGAGAGCTCACATCATAGTCTCCACAATGATATGAGTTGGCTTGATCAGTCCGCCATTAGGAGTTCCGCTGGGGCAGAATGGGGCAGCACCTTCCATTTCCCTGGCCCACCGGTTCACCTCCCGAGGGGCAGCCACAGCTTTTATCCTCTGCGCGGGGGGGGGGGGGAGGCAATGAGTTTGCCTAAGGATGAGGTATAGATCGAGAAGAGGAGAGGGCCAAGAACAGAGCCTTGAGAAGGAGGACATGAGAGGGGGGGGGGGAGGAGGGAGAGAGAAGAAAAGAGAAGTGTTTAGAAAAATATCAACATTGCTCTGTGGTGTTTCTGGAAAAGTAGGTTGAGAACATTTTTCACTGGACAAGGGCAAAATCTTGAGCTTCATATACCAAGGGCATGATTTTGCAGATACCTAGGGCCATCCCGGTTCCTCAAGCAATATCAAGTCACACGGGCCTGCAATGCAGGTGACAGAGGGTACATATTAGCAGGGAGCAGGAATCCAAAGGGTTCTGGCCAGGTAGCACTGTTTCCCCTGGTGATTTGTACAGCCAACCATCTGAAAGCCCATTACCATCTTAGCCACTAAGCTCAGAGTGTGAATTAGACTAGGTTAGTTAATGCCCTACAGAAGGGGCGAGGAACCTAGAGGTTCCCAAGGCCACGGAGCACTTTTGAGTCAGCAGCCACACTCCCTACCTAGGCAACGTGACCACGTACATAGGGAATGTGACCAGTGATGGTGGGCCCCCTACGGAAGAAGGGGCAATGCCCCTCCTGGCCCCAGGACTTGCCAGGACTCCCCCGCAGACTTGAAAAAAAAAATAATTGGCAACACAGCACCACGGTGAATGTTCGGAGCCATCTCCAAGAACCTAGAAAGGCAGAAACCTTCTGAAGGTTGCTGCCTCTCTAAACAAGGTTCTTCGAGATGGCTCCGAACATTCTCACCGGTTGTGTGCACGCTCACAACTGGTGACTCACACCACCACCCCAAAGGCTTCCTAAGGAAGCCTTCAGGGACAAAAGGGAAGCGTTCTCCCTTTATGCAGAATGAGCAACTAGAAGCACCGTCCATTCCGCATAAAGGGACCCTGCAATGAAATAGTGCCGCAGGGGGCGCTATTGCATTGCAGGGACCGGGCAGGGCTAATGTTCATACCCGGGCACCACACAGAGGCGCCCGGGTATGAACTTCCCTGTCCCAGCCTGGGGGGCTGGGAGCTGATGCCGCGCGCACAGCTCTTAGGGAGGGAGGGGGGAGGCTGAGTCCCTCCCTTCCTGTCAAGTAAAACTTTGACTCGACGCCGGGAGGGAGCCTGGGAGGGAGGGGGAGGTCGGAGGGGGAGCCAGCTGCGCAGCAGCCATCAGCAGCCTAGGACGCAGCGCAGCGAGGATTGGCGGCGCTGAGGAGAGGAGCCGGCTGGGCGTGTGGTGAGTAAATTGCGGGGCCCGGGG
>QEPC01009797.1:1152479-1210973 GCA_003113815.1 Sphenodon punctatus | reverse complement strand
CCCCGCCTCACAACCCTACCCACCCAATACAACCACCCTATTTCCCAAATCCAACCCCCACCCCGCCTCACAACCCTACCCACCCAATACAACCACCCCATTTCCCAAATCCAACCCCCACCCCGCCTCACAACCCTACCCACCCAATACAACCACCCCATTTCCCAAATCCAACCCCCACCCCGCCTCACAACCCTACCCACCCAATACAACCACCCCATTTCCCAAATCCAACCCCCACCCCGCCTCACAACCCTACCCACCCAATACAACCACCCTATTTCCCAAATCCAACCCCCACCCCGCCTCACAACCCTACCCACCCAATACAACCACCCCATTTCCCAAATCCAACCCCCACCCCGCCTCACAACCCTACCCACCCAAGAAACCCCCCAGCCCCTTGAAATTTATAGTAGTCTAAATCCAGACTAATTTTTGCTGATTCAAAGTGAATGTGGTCAAGATCCAAAATAAACTGCAGTAGTTAGAAGCCGAACCACCTATCATGCTCAAGCAGAGCCTTGGGCATAACAATCAGGCCTCCTGGCATTTTTTTTTCTTTTTCTTTTAGTCAGCCATATTTAAAATTGAACCAAATTAACTTTCAGTGAGGCAGGGCGGGGGGCTGAGGAAGGGGTATAGTGTCGGTGACCAGCCAACGATTGAAACTGAGCTGCCCTTGCCTCGGTCACCTGCCTCTTTTCTGGCAAAATTTCAAAAGTGTCTAAGCTAGAGTAAGTATTATTACACCATGCACTGAAAAAAGAAAAGAGCTTTCCATCATGCCCCTTACTTACTTCAGTCACCATAGTTAGCCCCAGAATATAGCTAAGGAAACACACTATCGCGATGAAGATTTCCCGTCGGTAACCCTTCCTTAGGAAGGATGGGTGCAGATCAACTAATGACGTGATCTGTCCTTCAACTTCAACAAACTGCAGAGAGGGAGGAAAAAAATTGGAAAAAAATGTGAAGAATGCATTTTTGTTTTCTTATGCTCTAACTAGACACCGAAGGGAAACGGTATATTGAAACTCAGTGACAACGGGTTACTTTCAATAGCCAAATCACAATTCATTGCCTTTTTAACCTGGGAAATTCAAGTTTAAAGCATGTGGGCGGGTGTTTGGTGTTTCAGAGCTTGTGTCAATTTTCCAAGCTGGATTTTCTTTGTACATATAAGCCACAAGGATAAAGGGAAAGGATGCAATGAGGGGAGAGTGGTTTAGTGCCTTTCATGCTGTAGGCACTCCAGATGAAAAAGAAGCTCCCATAAGCAGCAATGTAGAGAAAGCATACTTGAAAGACTAAGCTTTCTAAACTAGGGTGGCATTTTTCAGTCTGTCGTCTTCTGATGTGCTGGAACAGCTTATACAAACCACTTAGTTCAAACCACAATTAAGGGAGAATGCAGGCATTGATATACAACATTGTAATTGCCTCCTCCCCACCATCCAGACTCTCTCCTGTTAGTCTGTTTCATTCATCTGTTGTTGTGTTTTAATGTAAACTTTGATTCTGATCCTGCAAAGCAAGGACCCCTTGTTGACTGCATTTTCCCCACTGCTGTCAATGGGGAAAATGCAGTGAGCATGCGTCCTTGCTGCAAAGATGTATCCACAGGCTAGACTCTACACTCTGAGTTGTCCCACTGAAATCAATGGGGCTCCAGTGTTTGAAGTCAAGTTCATCTGGAAAACACTGCAGAATCGGGACTCTTCACTGTGAATGGTCTGAGTAAGCCGACATGTTTCTATGGAACGTAGCAAAATGCGGTTCTTGGGAATACCTATGATACAAATTATGACAATGGCCATTATGATAGTGCTGTTTTAACTTTAGTGAGGTTTTAGATGATTATTTTTTTAAAAAAAACTAAACAGCTAGAGCGTCCCACTTGGCAACCTTGAAAAGTTAATTAAAAACAAAAAATCAAAATGTAAAGCAAACATGTTAAAATTCAAACAGATAGGAGATTAGAGCCAAAACGGTTATGTCTGCCTTTATTTGGTATCTGACCTGCTCTTAAAAGGATCCAATACCAAGTAGCATCCATTTATTGCACGGCGGATTAGCCAGTTAACCATTTTACCACGTCATCACATCATCCTGCAGTGTGCCATTTACGGCACTGCTGTTGACCGTGTTACTGTATGGCTATTTACCCTTTGCCTTTTCTTATTTACTCCCTCCCCCACTCTAGAGCTGATGTCAGTCTAATGGTACTGGTAACAGTAACTCGGTTATACATGATAACGGTAATACGGTAAACTGGTTTGAAAACCGAGGGAAAGATCCTCTTTTGCCTGGTGAGGTTGTCAGTCAAACTCAACAGATAAGATTCATCTCATCGGTGACACACAACTGGGAGTCCGTGCAGTAGTAATGTTTGGTGCTCAAACATTCCGCACCACTAAGCCACTCTCAGCCCCCTGACTTTCTTGCACATCCTCATGAGCCTGCCATAGGTGATTGCAGCTTGAACCATGTGGTCTGGCCACAGCCACGCAAAGCAGGGCAAATCCATGTGTTAGTGCTAGCCAGAGGGGAAGCTGCAGGTAGCACATATGCTTTATCCCAGAGATGACCAAATCATTGTCAGAGATGTAAATTTTCTTTGCATAAGAAGCTGCTATAGCCACTGGGGATAATCTACAAACCTTGGCTTTGTAGATTACCAAGTAGTCTGCAGACCACAATTTGGGTTCTATGCTCCCTTCTAGAGTGCATAAACTATCCTACCCTTTTCACAAGTATGCTGACAGTAGCAAGCCACAGCCATTAAGCACACTAAGCATCATACCTGCCACTTATAAGGGGGGGGGGGGGAGAGAGTTATATTATGTGACTTATCTAGCTCTTTGTGGTTAATCTAGAAGGGTTTCTGTGCTCCAATTAGTTTTAATCATCTTGTACAGTGAGGAGCTATTTAAATGACTAGGCAGCTTCCAATTTGCATAAGTATTTGGTTGTAGAACCACAGCACTGGGCATTTAAACATTCAATTTTGAAGTGATTGAAAAAGTCCCTCACTGGAGTTCAAAGATTAAGCAGTTAAAGAGCAATTTAGAAAAAATATAGGACCTTACCATTTTAAGAGATCAAGTGGGTAACCAATGGGGGGGGGGGGGACTCCATTTAGAAGTCTTCTCTCAAATGAGAGTGAATTTGAGCTCAATACACATTATGCTCTCTTCAAGTGAATTTTTATAATTTTAGAGCATAAATTAGCATCTGTAGATCTGAAATTTTGAGAAACCTCAAATTCTAGGTGCTTCCCAATCCCTGGCACATCTATTAACTTGTGAGTGACAGTCTAGAAATGATTAACAGATTCCTTTTTGGCATTTATCCCAACAATCCTGAAAACAGTTATGAAAAAAGCTGAATTCTCAGACAGATGAATGTGTTGATTCTTTTGAGCTTACTAACAAGTAACAGGGTGTACCACATAATTAGTACAGCTTTGGAAGAATCGACACATTCATCTATTGGAGAATGAATGCCCTTCGTTTTTCAGACATACTGACCTCCTATCGACTTCCCGAAAGCCAACAGGAGCTGCGGGTGCCCAAAATGTCTGAAAATGAGGTCACAATGGTAACTCCTCCTCCCTTACACACACACTCACTCACACCTATTTACAGAGATAAATAACAGAAAAAGAGACTACAGACATAACCCTCAGTAGCACAAGCTTGCGTGAATAAGTTGTTAGGGTGGTGTTCAAATTGGCGATTTTTTCAAAAGGCATCGGGGAAGCTGTAAGACATAGGCCTGTTACCATTGTTACTCACCTGGCTATCCAGTCCAAGCAACAGAAGCATAATAAAAAAAAGAATAGCCCAAAAGGTGGGCAGTGGCATCATGGACACAGCTTTCGGGTAGGCGATGAAGGCCAGTCCTGGACCTAAAGGAGGATGGAGAGAAAAAGGGAAGGGGGGGAAAGGAAGGAGAGATAGTAAGTAACCAGCTCTTTCCCGGAGGCAGACTACACTCAAAAGCTTGGATGCCTGGTTCCATTCAGATAAGCCCAAACCCAACTGGAGATACCAGCAATGAATTAGTTTGGATTCTTTATCTGACAAAGAAGCATGCATAATTACAGCAGGAACCACAAGCAAATCCCAAGGCCATTGCTATCCTACCACCAGTTTTAACATCTGTCTCAAACATGCCCATAAGAGATCACACCCTGCACCCACCATTCAGGAAGGGTAATAGGAAGAGAGGCAATTGCCCCACTGGAATGGAGTCAGAATTACAGCACATGTGCTGTATGAGTAGGGAGGAACTTGCACCAAATATTCTCTTGTATCCTCATCATCAGTGTGTACAACTCAACCTAGTCTTCTGAAAAAGCAACATCCCGCACATTCCTTCGAGGTTTTGGTTTGCGCTCAGCAGGCTAGATCCTCAGCTGGTGCAAAGCATCATAGCTCCACTGAAGTCAACAGAACAACGCTTTGTTTGCACCAAGAGAAGTGTTGGCCCTACAAGTTCCCAAGAGCTTTCCCACTAATGTGAAAATAAAAGTTCTGGGCAAAAATCAATCCCATCCTCTGATATGACTTATCAGCTACTTGAGTCCTACTCCTGGCCACTGCTGGTTTCTCCAAATCCTGCTGTAACAAATCCAACTTGTGTTGACACAAGTGCTAGACAGACTGAATATACTGGACACACCAGCAGATCTGGGAATCAAACCCCAGTCCACCCATTCTGAAAACACAAGCTTTTTTCTTTTTAAACAAGAGAGATCTCCCAGAGCTGCTACTGATACCGGAGAGTCCCATTATCATGCTTAGGTCTGTGCACAGAGCAATGATGCATTCACTGCCTTATTGTTCTTAACAGAAGTTCTCATTTGGCTTCAGAACAAGCTCAGATGCCACTTGGCAGGATAAAAACAACATCTTGTTTTTTGAGAGGAAGGGAATTTTCTTATCTGTAAAAATACAGAGGAAGATTTCTCTCCCTGTAACCTGTATTGGGGAATCGCTATCAATTGCTCTTACTAGTGCCCGTTTTTCTCCTTTCCAAAAAGAAAGACAGAAAAATGAGCGAGGAAAATAAATAAATAAATAAAAAGATTGGGTGGAGAAAGAATAAAAAGAGTGAGGGGAAAGGATGCTTTTATTTTTAATTTAAAATTTAAAAATTCACTGAAAAATACTTGAATACAAATCAGTCAACGACTGAAGAACTAATTTTATTGTGTTTATTATTAAAATAAAACACGTCTAAGGATTTATACAACAGGTGGCACCCCAAAAAAATCGATTTGAAATCAAAAATTTCTGCCTATTTATTTTTCCCTCTGTGCCAGGATGGAATGAATCTTCCCACAGTAAAAAACTAAAATTCCAGTTACAGTCGCTACTAAGAAGAATTTATAGCCAATTGGTGCAAATGATGAGACAGATGTAAAACAGCTAAACGTCTCTAAAATTCACTGTAACTGCATGTGTGTGCTTGATGAGTGAAAATGTCTGGGGTGGGCTAATTCCAAAAGACAAATGTCCTATTTTTCTTAATGGTTCTTTCTTTCTTTAGAAGCTAATGTTGAAATAAAATGAGGAAATCCATGTGAAATAACGTATCCCATTTCTGGCATTCAGAGCTATGTTTAATTTGGAACTATGCTCCACTGAATAGTGTCCAAATAGTTGGCTTGTAGTTGTTGTTAAAAGCTGATAAGGATGGTAATAATTGTCCATTTGTTGGCTACTTGCTGCTGTACAATGAGAGTAAAAAATAAGTCACTGCTAGGAATGTACCTAGCGGACTGAAGAAACTGTGGATGGGAGAGAAGTTGATACAATACACAGGGACCCATGTTCACTCTGTTCCCCAACAGGGAAAATACAGTGAACACGGGTCCCTGAAATTAATACAGTAAGGAGGCCAAACCTTTCCATCAGCTGACAGGTACTAGAGTCAGAGCTGATTAATCTGACTCAGTTTGCAAGAGCAGGGGAAACAAAGGAAGCCTTGAGACCACTTTTATCATTGGTACATAGTGTACAAATTGTAAATCTTTCATTTGGCCAAACATGCAGACAAATCCAGCAAAGATTATCCAGGCCTCACTGTGTTCTTTTTGTTCCCATGTCACATTTCTTTAGTTTAAAAATAAATACAAAAGGCTTTAGCCAATTACAAAAACAATAGAGAATGTATGGTTTTAGAAAAATATGGGGAGGGGGGGTTGGGGGGGGGGGGAAGGATCAGGCCCCTTGGAGTGACCAAAAAAATGGGAGGGAACTAAATTCACCCTTGGTGCAACTTCATCCCCAGAGCTCATCTCTCCCAGTGCATGATGGGAGTAAATTCTATTGTCTTTAATAAGAGTTGTTCCTGTCTTACAGCAGGGCAAACCAGCCCAAGGGCATTGCTGGGTAGGAATTTGGCACTGTCTTTAAATAGAAATAGTATTTATACTTGGGCTTCTCTATCGATGGACTGAATCATACTGCCGAATTCACTCACAAGCCTAGCTCCACAGAAATCAATAGATCCAAGACTGAGTAAAACAAGCAGGATTTAGCCCCCACCATGGGGAGAACAGAAATGGAAAAATAATTTGGCAGCCAATTACACAATGTTATATACCAGGCGATAGAGGGAAGCTACAGGTATTCCCTTCTCCTTTTTCTGGCTGGAAGAGTAGTACTGGATTTGTGTATTAGAGAAACCGGGCGAATATAAATCTGAGGAAAAGTACAAATCTATTTGAATTCCATGGCGCTGGCAACATGGTGTCGCAGGAAGGAAAAGTCATCTCTTTGACGCAGGATGGGTACAAAATGGCAGCCACAGCACAAGCTTCCCCCACAGTGGCTGCCAACGCTCTTCCCCCAGGTGCCACAGGGCCCACCTCTAGGAATGGCAGAGGTAGATTACACAGTCCTTGGCCTCTCTGCTGAGAATGGCAACAACTACATATACCATTTGGTACCAGTTTTGATAATGGTTATTGTGATGTGGACACCTGTTCGCTATCAAGAGTTAGACACAGGCCACCAAAGTCACGGAACAGCTATCAGCTGGTTATATTTGGCTGCTACCAACCTGGGCTGCTGAATAGTCAAAAACTCCCGCCATAAAATACAGTCCAAACTCATGGATCAAATGCGTGGTATTCGAGACCGATCAGTAAGAGTACTTTGAACGTGGTGACACTTTTAAAATGTCACACACCAGGATTGACTATGTCCTATTAGCACTGGGCAATGGCTTCTCACATGGGTCATTTGGAGTAAATTTTAAAGGGGAGGGGGGTAAGATTTGGCAAAGAAAAAATACTATGCATGCAAGTGCTTAAAAAAAACCTTTTAAGTGATCCACCCATCTGTAATGAATGACAGCTTAGAGATCATCCTTCTAGACCATACCTGAGAAGTCCCACTGACTTTAACAGGGCTGTTAAAGGGGCAGATTCATTCCCTGAATTTGTGTCTTTGATTAAAAATTGTCCTTGTGGCCAGATCTTCAGCTAGTACAAAACTACTTAGGGTGCAACCGTCTGCCATTATAGTCAATGGGATCTGAGCAACTGACTTCAAGGGAACTAGCGTGTAATTGACTTCAATAGAGCCATACAGATATACACAAACTGAGCATCTGGACTACTGTGTTTGTGTATGCCACTGGTATGACAACAAAGGAGTGCCTGATCTGTCCAGATGTTCTACCAGGGATGGCCCAGGGAAAAATGTGAACTGTCTGCCTTGTTCAATGTACAATCCCAAGTCATTAGGGATATAGCCTCCTCTCAACGTACATGTGGAGTTGGATGTTATTTAGAATCATACATGCACAGAAAGGGGAGAGAAATATCCCTATAGCCCGTTTCTAAATGGCCTTGTCATAAATCACATCAGCTTCATCACGGAGCTACACTAAGACATAAGAGATGCAATCGCTACAATCATGGCATTCCTACTACACCTCTCCTCTATGAGCAAGCATGGTGATCCTATTGGAAATACAGAAACTATCACTGTTGACATTTTAATCAAAAGAAGAGTAACAAGAGGGATTTCAAATTTTCACAACTGACTGACCATGCTAAGCCTCCAACACTAATTTGTGTAACCCTTTTAATATAAGCCTCAGCTAAAGTTTATATTGGGGAAAAATGTGTTTAAAACTGCCATGCTAATTAAGGTAAATTAAGCTTATAAATGACCTAATTATCGAGCAGTAATTGTATTTAATTCTTTTAGATTTATTTATTTATTTTTTTAAATTCTTAAAAAAATTATTTGTGGTTGATTTAATCTGCAGTACTTTGCTCACACACTAGGTGGCAGTGCCCACCACCACTGCCACCGATACCATCGTACCTGACTCTGCCACATCAGCAATGTCCACCCCTTGCTCTTGTGCCATGAAGCCCAGGACGGAAAAAATTGCGAAGCCAGACACAAAACTGGTACCACTGTTCAGGCATCCCAGCAGCAAACAGTCCCTAAGTCACACATATGTCATGGAGCAAGTTAATTCAAGAAAATTTGAACCCATGGTTCCCTACTTATTTACATCATTTAGCTAAGACACTAAACCCCCTTGGTTAGAAACTTGCCTATAGCAGTTGTATTTGTACTTGTTGTAGCTCCCCAGGGATGTCATTGCACCTAAGCAGATTTCATAAGAGAAGAAGATCTGTGTCCCTGCATCTATCCAGACCTAAAGAAAAGACAGAAGAAATCCCTGTTAATAGCGGCATCATCCCCACACTAGAACCCAGACTAGTCTGCTTCCAAATGAGACAAGGCCAGGTGGAGGGGGTGGGTGGAGGAAGAGAGCATCTCAGATTCAATTAAATCATTTTGTACAGAAAAGAACAAACCCTCCATTCATGGCACCATCAGCAATTCAAACGTCCCTTTCCCCAGACTAACATCCCTGCTATTTGTTCGATCCTTTCCCCCTCAACACATCATTATAAGCTTACCCCAGACAGATAGAAATGGAAGGACCTTGAAAAAGATGTACAAACGGTTTCACCTGCTTGATGCTCTTCAGCATCTGTCTAGAGTCTGTGGCCTGCCAGTGAGAAACCCTTGAAGGACAGTTTCAAATGATCTCGTTATGCAGTTTCATGACTCACCATTTTGAGGATAGTAGGTGCAATAGACTACAGGCAAGATCCAGGAACGACTGGGTGAGAAACTTGTGCTTAGTCAAATTTTGCATTTGTTTTCTGCCCCCTCTAGAACTGTATATTCCCTTCTGCTAAGGTAACTAAAGCTAGGAGGGAACATGAGTGGAGAAGCAGAAGCGGCAGCTCTTTAACGTACTCTTAACATTACTCAACACCATCTACCTGGAAATGCACAGGGGCGTATCTCCCTTCAGGAAGAGAATTCTGAACCCTTCAACAGCGAGCCCAGCCTAATTGCATTCCTTCAAAAGACACTTTAATCCATCTAGTGATGACCCCATCACCTTAGGGTCCCCTCCTCCCCCCTTAATCAAATACGCTTTGGAGGGGGAAAAGAAGCAATGGTATTTTCCCTGCCACTGCTTCTGTAGCTATTGCTTTGAAAAGATCATCCTTCTAGACCATACCTGAGAAGTCCCACTGACTTTAACAGGGCTGTTAAAGGGGCAGATTCATTCCCTGAATTTGTGTCTTTGATTAAAAATTGTCCTTGTGGCCAGATCTTCAGCTAGTACAAAACTACTTAGGGTGCAACCGTCTGCCATTATAGTCAATGGGATCTGAGCAACTGACTTCAAGGGAACTAGCGTGTCATTTCTGTTGTTTGTTATTGGCTGGACGGTTTTCTATTTCCCAAGTGCTGACAGGTGAGTGAAGGGCTAGTTACTGGTCTCGCACATGCTGCCACATCATTAGCAAGGAGATGAAGATTGTCCTCTTGAAGAGAAAGAGATGATCTCAGGACTTGGGGGTTGTCTTCCATACACTCTTGCCTTTGTAAAAGCAGACAGCTTGCCGCTGTGAAAGATTTTTCCCATTTCTCTTTTCACTTCTTTCCCGGACAGTCGGACACCTCCTCCCGAGACGTCTACATATAATTGCAGAATGGTGTAGATACTCACAATTGCTCCTTGTAGCCCCATCTGATGTGCACATGTTGCTCTCCATACTTACACCACCTTCAAAACTAAAGACTATCCTCATCATGCAAAAGTTATCTCCCTTACCTTGTCCACAGCCTAAAACCAACAAGAAAGCTGGGATTCTATATTTGGACGCAGTCTACAAGTCTTATAAAAAGATATACACACATGGAAAGATGCATTAACACATTTAACAGTGACCTTCTCAACAAGATACAGCAGTAAGAATGTGCCCCAGCATTAGTGTTTGTGCTATATTTAGATCCATCGAGATCATGGAAAACCACCCACTAATCCACCCCACCACCCACCTCCAATGTACCTCTTGTGCTTTCGAAATCTCTTTACTTTCATTGGCTGGCAACGTACCTGGGGATCTGCTAATCGGGAGATGTCAGGATAAAGATAAAACTTGATGCCCTCTGCAGCGCCGGGCAGGGTGACCCCACGAATTAACAGCACGAGAAGCATAACAAAGGGGAACGTAGCAGTGATGTACACAACCTGGCAATACAAAATGAAAATACAATATAGCCTTTGCCAATACGTTCAGAAATGCTAGTAGGGGTAGATAAGCCCCTTTTGACCCAGACTCAGTACTGCAGAAGATGCAGGAACAGGAATTCAAATACACCCTGAAAGTTCAATGAGGTCAGCATTTTAGTTTCTGGATATTTGGACCTACCTCTAGTTAATGCCTCCTCCAGCTGCTCACTCTTGATTTCCAGTTTTCAACTGATTGCTCAGGCTGCAATCCACACGCCTACTCTTGAATAAGCTCCATTGAAATCAATGTGACTTACCCACAAGTCAGTGCATTTAGATTGCAGCCTACATTTCCTGCACCTTTTATTACTTACTAAAACCACGTTCCTGAGTGATTCATCTCCAGGAACTTAATATCTACATCAAGGCAGGGAGGATACCATGGACTTTTCTTCCTCTTGTCGTGAGTTCATGATAGCCAATGAAACGTAACCCAGAATTAACGGGGGGTCACTTTTTTTTTTTTTAAACCTCCCCACTGAATATCTCAAAACTGCTTGACCAATATTAATGAGTTGAGTCTTGCATCCATTTTATTATTTATCATTTATGTAGCCCTTTCAGTGTTCAAAGTACTTTAAAATCCTTATCTAGTTTACCTTCACAACAACCCTGTGAGGTAGATACTTTTTATTCCCATTTTACAGTTGGGAAACTGCAGTTAAGAGACAGTGACTTGCCTAAGGTCACCCAGTGAGTTCATGGCTAAAATGGAACTTGAACCTGGTCTTCCAGGTCTACCCCCTTATCTGCTTGGCTACATGAGGAAGCTGGGAATTATTCAACACCTAGGGAAGCTAGAACACAGAGTTTCACACTATTGTCCTGATGTATCAGTCCAGTGGACCTAGGAGATGAACTTCCCAGTCCTTGACTCAGATCACAATCCACCTTGTTAATCCATTGCACTGCGTTTAGTGCTGTCTCTCTCCCCTTGTCAGGCTGCAAACAGCAATTAGAGTTCCTTCCACGTCTTCCTTTTTCTACTTGGAGCCTGAATGTGCAGCAGATGTAACACGCCATCCCTTTGCCAACTTATGGAGCAGGAGTCCTTGTCAGCTCTTATTAAAGCTAGATCTCCGAGATGGAAGTTTGTCAAGCTAACAGGCCAACAAATATGTCACTTTCATGATACAGGTGTTGGCGTTTGCCATATGGCAGGATAATAGAGATGCAGTTTTGAAATACATAAAGTGACACGCGGGGAAACTGTGCGCGGAAGGACTTTCAAGCTTGTTCGTATTTCTAAAAAGGTTCCATCCTCTGCTCTATATGGATTCTACATCCGTATCTTAGGGGGAAAAGATATTAAAGCAACTAGTTCAGAGGACTTGGCAATTGGGAAATTATGTATCTAGTAATTCTGTTCGTTGTAGTGCCCTCCTCTCCCATCCAATGACACCGGATTCAGTGACAAACAGTGTGATGGTACCAACTACCAAGGAGGCAAAGAGCTCCAAAACCCAAGCCACAACATCCTCCCACTCATTGTGACTTCCAGAGCCACAGAGAAGGATACAGTCCACAACACACTAAAAAAACATAATGAACAAACAGTGGACAAACAATATGGAAAAACAGAATGATAATTTCCCCTTGCCCTATGTGCCTCTCTCCTGGCACCCTACATCGCTGGATTTGAGGACTGGCAGCAGATGTAACAAGCAGCATCCACAGGAAAAGGCAAGAAGTGCGGAAGGGGTGAAACCCTTTAGAGTTCTTGCTCCTGAGGAAGATCAAGCTCTAGAGTAGAATCCCAGAAATCTAAATTTTGGTAACCTAGGAATCTAGTAATAGAACTCAGAGATATTACTCAAGCAGGCAAATATGGTGCCCTTCGAATGATGGTCAGCGACCACAGCAACTTACAAATGTGACCGTGGCCTGCTTGGGCCCTATGGACACCATTACGTTTGTTGGAACCAATCCAGATGTTTGCCCCAGCATTTCCCCGGACGTGTTGGCGGCTAGCCCAGGCTGTGATCCCAAAGACCTCCGGGGTCACAGTTCAGGCTCGCCGCCAACACACCTGGAAAATGGCTGGCCCAACTGGGTCACAGTGGGCTAGCACATGGGGTAGTCCGCTGTTCCCAGCCCGGTCTGTAGCGGCCACCATGATGGCTAGCTATGCACCCCACCCCACCCCTGTGGGCCCAGCCACATGAATGTTTGTTTCATGGCTGGACCCGATCCCGACCGGGTTGCAAGCGGCTTCCTGGTCAGGGTCGTGGTGTGACGGCGGCACTCCACCATCATGTATGTTTCCACCCAATGTCCCATGTTCACTGTCTAAGAACACATGAACATAAGAAGTGCCATACTGGGTCAGACCAACGGTCCATCGAACCCAGCATCCTGGGTGGAAACATACATCACAGGGAAGTGCTGCCTCACACCATGATCTGGACCAGGAAGCCGCTTGCAACCTGGTCAGGTTTGGGTCTGGCCACGGGGGTGGGGGCAGGGAGTCGCACAAACGTGCAGCAAGCCAGGCCCGCCCCTGCCCCCACCATGACAGGCAGCCATGGCCGCCCGTCCCGGTGGCCACTCCAGACTGGGCTGGGAACAGCAAACTACCACACGTGATAGCCTGCTGTGGCCCCGTTGGGAAGGGAGTTTCCTGGGTGTACTGGCAGCTAGCCTGGGCTGTGACCCCGGACGTCTCCAAGATTACAGCCCAAACAAGCTGCCAATACGCCCGGGGAAACTCCAGGGCAAACATCTGGATTGCTCCCAACAAATGTGATGGCGGCCTGCGGGTCAAACTGGATCCAAGTAGACCTAAGCGGGCCACTGTCACATTGTTAACACCCCCTTTCTCCGACAGTGGCCAAAGAGGGAAACTACAGTAAGTGCAGATCCCTGCGGTTAGCAGAGGAAGCACCACAACAACATCAGCCAGCTGTTTAGTTCTCTCCATTCTTCCCTGCAAAATACTCAACTGAGTATTTCCTGAGAGTTGAATAATAGCCTGTGTTGCAATGATCATAACCTCAGGGAAAATGTCCCATCACTCCCTGCAATAAACACCTGGCAAGATACGTTTTCCAGAATCATAGTCCCTCTGATAGGATAAAAAGCAGATTCCAGAGTGTAAAGGGATCAGGGTGCATCTAAGGTGGATAAAACTGAGCGGCCAAGATGAGTACAGAAAGGCAGGCTTCGTAAGAGACAATGAGGGCATGACAGCGGACATCTGAGAGGGATTCAACAGTCTCCCACAAGGTGAGTTTAGGATCCAGAAAGAATTCAGCTGGTGAGCGCGACTAGTGCAACGTGCCTTTAGCAGGCATTCTATAGGAGGGAGCCAGCCTGCTGAGAGACGGGACACTCTGTACCCTCCGAGAATAATGTTCTCTCTCTGGGAGTAATGTGATGCAGTCAGGGGCTGAAACAAGGGAAGCCACAGACATAAGTTGAGAGGAGAGCTGTAGTGGACAAATCTTTGAAACCGCTCCATAAATCCCACTGCTACAGCCAGGGGTGTAACACTAAGAAATGGGGAGGGGGCTGTGAGAAATACAGGCAACGGGAGAGCTGCTCCTTCCCTCAAGAATGTTTCACTTTTCTCTAGAGACTGCTCCACTCCCTGGACAGCAGCAGAAGGAGGAGGGGAAAGCCTGACATAAGGGAGCAGAAAATGGAGGGGGGAAATTGCTACTGAGGAGGGACGAGTGGGAAGAAATGTACCCGGCTTCTGAGACAAATGGTATTGCTGGCTCCTGCATACACAGCTTGCAGACTGCAGAACTAAAGAAGGGTTTGGTAAGGGACCCCTGGAGGTGGGATACACAGCCAGAGCCTGGTTACCCTCCTGAGGAGAGACAGAGCCTGGCCTTCAGTTGAACATCTTCTAAGTGCAGTGATTTCAAGCTAAAATCTAAAATCCCAGGACACATAATTCACTGACCCTAGAAGTGAGCCTAGGAAATGAGCAGCCAGCACAGAGCTTTACAGAGGCTGAAGAGGAACCACCTGAAAACGATCTGCCAGTGTCAGCAACAGCAGGGGAGCCTCAGGACTAGGCACTCTGGGCTTTAGAGATGGTGCAGGGGCTGCTGCTGAGGGAGCTGACACTGAACTGAGTAAATGTTCAGCAGGCAGACAATCTGCCAGGGCAAGGACTCTCCAGCAAGAAGACTGTGCTAGCTCCCAACTAGTGTAGTGTCCGGACCTGGGGATTTGAAACCTTAAAGGAGGAACCGCATGTTTGCTTGGCTCCCCAGAGGTGCAGCAACACAGAGCCACGGCTTTAAAGAAGCACTCAAAGTGAGGAAGTTACTCAGTTTGGGGCCTGCAAGAGACTCAGTTTCAGGACTTGGTAGAGACTTGGATGCTGCAGAGCAACTGAAGCAGTCAGACAGAGACAAAGATGGACTTGCCACCTCTTGTGGTTTAACCCTGAGACTCCCATAGGCCAAAATGGGAATCTCAGGGTCAAACCAAGAGACATGGCAACCCTAACTGCTACTGGTTTCCACCTTCTCTCTACCGAATTTCCCTCCTTTTCTCTGCTTTGTTCTGCAAAATCCTTGCAAAAGAGAGTGAAAAAGAAGGAACAGATGGAGGGAGAAGGCAAAATAGTGGGGGATTCCCGATTCTCTCTCTGGACTCCTTTTCTCTGTTTCTCTTGTAAAACAGAAAAGCACTGGGTTGGGGTGATAGCTGCTCACCTCCTAGGTGAGGCCACAAATGAAGATGTGTTCTGTGGTCTCATTTTAGTTCTACAAAACTACCTCACAGTGTGGCACAAGGGGCAGTACCTATCTAGAGCGGAGTAGAAGAGATGGCTGAAAGTTGGAATTTAGATGCATTGTCCAGCATGAGGGCTCTTGCACCGCTGTTTGTTAACCGCCTGGCCCAAGCTAATGCTTTACAGTTTACACTCCGCCACCAGGGACCTATGTTGTTCACTGTGTGTTCCCCACTGGCAGCAACGGGTCCACACAGTTTACCAAAAGCACTGAATGAACATGCTGTCATTTAAAAAGTAACTTCTCCCCCCCAGAGTGAAATATGAAACTCTTCTTCTGCAAGAGGCGCCTCCAGATTCCTTTCACAAAGACAAGCATTTGCATTTACATATAGAGACGTATCTCTCAGTGAATAACAGACAGCAGAAACCTGGAGATACACATAAAGCTGATGACTGAAGACTAGATGATCACCTCTCCCCCAGCCCACCCCCATGGGTTCCAGCTTCCAGAAATAGAAATGCAGCAACAAGTTAACTCTGCCTTCAGCAACAACAACAACAACAACAAAAAGATTTGTTTGTTTTTGTTTCCTTAATATACTCAGACGACACTACCTGACAATTATGGTTCCACTGTCTTGTTTAAATGACATTTTTGTTTTTGTAAAATTGGTTTAACCAGCAGAAAGCTCCTGAGATGCATCCTCTTGCTTTTTAAGTGTGCCCTAGGAGATTAGCAGGGAGAAATCAAAGCCTGCAGCGCTGCAACTCCCACAGCCTGCCTGAGCTCCAAATGCAAAATAAACTAACAAACAAATCAAGAAACCCTGTAGGGTGGCCAGATATGCAAATTTTAGAGGACACTTATGAGAAATGCGGTTGCAGAGTTGACCAATGCACCTTTCCTCTTGGAGCCCTCAGCAACATTTCTCATTGTTGAATACTATGTATGCAATTAGACAGCCCCTGCTGTTTCACCTCAAAACTTTTTAAATGGCATTTTCTTTTTTAACAAAAATCTTATTCCGTCTGGTTCCTTTATTTACCCCCCCAAAAAAAAAAAATCCCAGCTTTTAAAAATGTCTCCTCTCCTTCATGACAGGAATGTCTATTATTTGGAGGAACTCGGTGTTATTCAGTGGCATTCGCCCTCCAAGACAGGAAGCTCCCTGCAAGACACGAGGGATTTTTAGGCTCCAGCACCTTACACAAAAGTAATATTTAAAAATAATTTTAAAAATCTGAACTTTTCAAAATTGCCTCTCTTTTGTTCAGTATATTAATACATATGCAAAATATTATTGCCCCCCGCCCCCTTTTCCTCCTGGACAAGACAAGGGAGGGCAGCAAAGCTTTGAAAATAACGTCCAAAGCAACAGGCTCATCATTCAGCAAATACCAACTATGTTAGAATTTAACAGCTTCCTTTGGCATGATCCAAAATTCACGAAACCATGTGACTTCAGAGAAGCCGCTCTGGGGACAGGAGCACGAAGCCGCTCCAGGGAAGGAGAGGTAGCTGGGGTAGGCCCTGGCAGCCGCAGCAAGCCCTAGGAAACGGCCCTAGATGTGGCCCCTGCACAATAAAAGCCTCAGCATACCGTGGCAGGCTTGGGGGGGAGGAGGGGGAGAGAATACTTATCCAAGCTCAAAATACGCCAAAAACCAGCCTGCCTGTTCCGCTGTGTACCTCTGGGCCCACATAGGAGCTGCCAGCCCCACACACCGCCTTTTCAGTGCTGGCTGCGACCGTCAGCTCCACCTCTGGACCAGTCTGGGCTGGCCCAAACTGGCCAGGGCATGTCAGCCCGTGGCCAATCCAGGCCCGTTTCCCAGAATGGGCAGGCACAAAACTGCCCCTACTTAGGGCAAGAGCATCTCTTGTCTTTAAGATTAGGCCCTGTAATTTTCAAAGGGTTTGCCTACAGCAGTGTCTTCTACCTCTTAACTTGATGGAGCTAACACATTTGTAAAGGATAACCCGAACACTGTAAGTACCTGTAAATTCCAAGGGTTCAAAGTTAACTTTCAGGCGCAGGACACCAAGTATAATAATACAGGAGTAGAGGAGAACATGTTGACGCCCACAACGGTCTGTGGGCAATTTGGGTGCAAGGGCTTTGCCATTATTTAGCAATTGAGTTATGCTCTAGAACAGTTACAGAAGGCCACTGCAAACCCCTAAGCTCTTCCATTCACTGCAGATCTCTGAGCTTCAGAAGTCATTGCTTTTGACTGCGCTAGTGCATCATAGCAAGGATTTGTCTTTTGTATATAATAAGGAACTTGGAAAATCTCTTAGTGATCTCAACATCTGAGTACATCAGACAGAAAGCATGATCACAAATTGTACTCTCGTAATGTACATTTCCATTCTACTGCAGCTGGACAGATTACTATGTTCTCTCTTTCATCGGGACACTTGCCAAGCCAACAGGTCATGCCAATCAGCGTGAACAGGAATAGAAACACCTTCTGCTAACCCAGACGTTGAGGTGTGGAAGCTGTTCCTTGGAGCTAAAACTGGCGGGTGTCCAGAAGAGCACAGCATCAGCATGATTTTAATGAGACTCTCTCAGCCATGATAAAGCCAGACACAAAAAGAGACAAATCATAGTACCAAACCCATTACTGTATATTTACTGGGGCAAGAAAGGCTGCATCACTTTATTAAGCAATTGTTTTGGGATTTCAGTAGCTTGTTCCTTGCACATGCTGTCAGAACAGAATGTGGTCCCAGCTGCTATGACTTAGTATTTCTTGCCTTCTTGAGTGTTCGACTAAATGACCCTTAAGCTCCCTTCCATCTGTTATATTCTATTATTATTATTAAATAGCACAAGCAATATGCCTGGCACTGAACAATCATTAATTACAGACAGGTCCCTGCCCCAAGGGGCTTACAATCTAGGAGAGACAAGGGAAGAGGAGATCAGCAAATTTGAAATCAAATCAGGCTGGGGGGGGGGGGGGGGGGGGGGGGGGGGAGGGAGTGAATTATTACCATAATAAATGTCTATAATTATTACCATTTGGAAAGACATGCTCTTATAGAGGACATCAACTGTGAGGGGGAAAGAGGACCACAGGTTTCCACACAGAAAAAAATATGTATATGAAGGTATCGAGTCATGGATACTAAACTAATGTGGCCTAGATAGCTAGATAAGCTAGATATAATCAGGTACCTAGGTGAGTTGACTCAGAGTTAAACAGTACTACAGCAGTGCTATGGTAACCCTGTCACTGCCATTCAATGTAAGAAAATCAATTATACAATATGCAAAAGCATTTTGAGTAGGAAGAGGTCTCTCACTGTGAATGGAAGGGCGCAGCCTGATATTCAAGAAGTAACCAATGTTTTAAAGGTAATGACACTAAAGAGGGAGGCAGAATACTTACTTTCCCTGTAGTCTTGACACCTTTCCAAATGCAGAAGAAACAAATCACCCAGACCAGGAGGAGACATAGCGCCAAGTCCCACTTGACCACACCGATGTCTTCAATTCCCGAGGACAAGCTCAAGACGTTGCGCCTTTTCATGTGAAAGGAAACAAAGAAAGGCAGGGATACAGCAAACCAGTTAATCGGGTGCTTTCTTCATCAACTTTCCAAGCATAAACATGGTACTTATGACAGTGTTTAAACCAGCTGTGCAGCAGCATCTCATCCTGGCCTACATTTATTTGCAAATCCAATGGAAGTCACTGGAAAGACCCTTTTTGACTTCAATGCGCTTTGGCTCAGACTTTATATTAAACTAATGTTTTTAGCCTGCTCTCCCATAAAAAGAAGTATTATGCAATTAACTTTATTTTTTTTGCATGTGTGTGTATCCCATGTTAAGCACTCTCAATCTTGCAGCTCAATTTAAATGGACAAAAGGTCCAAAAATGTGTTAGGGTCCCAACATTTTCTAAAAATAAGTGCACCTGGGGGAAAATATGGCCAACTGAATACCACCACCACCCCAATGGCTTGAACTGAGCACTGTCACCTCCTTAAGAAACCAGACTTCATTAGTTTGGGCACAAAATGCATGGAACGACTTGTTTCTATTTGCGCGAGTCAGGTTGCTCCACATGAGTGAAAGCCCAACAACAGGTCTGGCTGTTCTGTGAACAGGGCTTGTATCACCAATGTACAGCATTGTAGCTTGAACAAGATTCCATTTGGAGTTACACCAATTCATTATGGTGCAAGTTTTTAGATGATTTATTGTACTTGTTCTCCAGTAAAATGGAATCTAGACCTGTCAGGAGCTTTACAAAAATAGCCTTTGACACTGTAAACCCAACATAGGTTTCCAAAGAACTCAGGGACAATAAGTAAGCAAGAAAATAAAGTTAGTAAGTAAATAGGGCTAGTGTAGCTATCTAAGACCAGGACTGTACCTCAGGTTGTTCTGGGAAGAAGCTGTTGCAGTAACTGCTCACTACTGTGACTGATTGCTTAGCAACTGTGTGAATGTACCACTTTAGATCAAAGGACTTCAAAGGGGTTGCTTGATCCCTTTTAAACAATAGGCTGTAGGCGGGGTTGAGGCCTAGCAGTTAGTATAAACTGGGATCTCCCTATGAGACAGGCAGAGTGAACTGAGAGTTTGGCTACGAGGCTCCAGACTGTAATAAGCCCAAGGACACCACACCCTTGGGAAGCTAATAACACACACACAAAAGGGATGTAGGTAGAAGTCCAGCAGCAGGGAGGGGGCTATCCAGTGTTTTGCACCCAGTGTAACATGTATAATTATCTTCCTCCTGGAGAGAGTTTGTACGTGTGCAGTTGCTGCAAAGGGCTCCTAGCTCTCCGAGAAAGAATGTAGCCTATGGAGGCTAGAATGGCTGAAGCTGGAGGAGATGAAGCAGGCAGACGTTTATAAAGGAAACCTTCAAGGACATAGTACAGTAGTTTCTAAACCTTCTTTACTTATGCAAAGCCTGAAGTTCCCACTCATCCAAGACTGCTACTGGAGGTGCTGGTGCTGCAGCTCTCAGGGGCTCGACTCTCTTCCACACTAACCCGCTTCCCCTCCACTCCCACGGCTATTAATAAAGTCCTCCTGCTTTGGCAAAGGGTGTAGGGCTGGTGCTGGAACTCCCAACAGGCTGGAGTAGCTTCCAAACCAGAGTCTCCCCCGCCCCCCCCAGCTCTTATAAAAAGGCCTTCTGGTTTAGCAGGCAGCTGCCAGAATTGGTAGGTTGGTGGGGTTTTTTTTTACATTCAGTGCATTTGGGGTGTGTTTGGAGAGAGGGTGGGAATGCTAAAACCTCACCATGAGAGGGTGGGGGATGAGAATGAGGCGGTTCCTTGGGCGAGAGCCAAGGGAGTGGGAATGGGGAATAAATTGTGGGAGGTTTGGGGGGATTTTTCATAATGTACTATTTATATGTTTACTTCCTGAAATCAATGGGTTTTAGCTGTACAGGGGCTGCAAGCCATGTGAGCAGACTAGCTGCATGACAGAAGACTATGGATTTTTATTTATGCATAAGGAACACGAAGGTCAGTGGTCATGCTTCACCCACTAGGTTGGGGTGCAAAGGTCACAATCAAGTCAGTGTACGTGCTGGTATGCCAACGGGGTACACACAAAAGGGTAGTGTGTACACAACTTTACAACTCAATAAAATATTGACAAGATTCTAAAAGTACATAACAGAACAAGGGGGGGGGAAAGCATTTCCAGATTTTCCCTCCCTCTTGATAAATCCAGGTTTGGTGGAAGAAAAAGATGTAAAAAAAGCCCAATGATTTTGGGGAGAAACAAAAACAGGAACGGAGATGATTACTAGGGCCCAAATTTTCAGCCATCCAGTCGTGTACTTTTGTTTGCAAAATGCCATGTGATTATTTGAATAGGGGTATTTTCAGGATCAAATGCTTGACATTGTGTGTGACCTTGGTGCCACAGAAAACAAATAACAGGACAGAAAAAGGTTTTCTTATACAGCTCTTCTAGCTCAATGCAACTAACTAATCACACTCCCTCCCATTCTCCTCTAGAGAAGACCCTGCCTTGTACTGAACCAGGCAGCCATCTTGCACTGTCGAGCAGAGAGACTGTGAATAAAACAAACGTACAGGCGGCAAGCTCCCCAGCCTGGGACGAAAAACCACAGTCACCACCCACCACACTCTGGGTTGGAGAACAGCACAAAACAAATGTACCTGCTGCTGGTAGGGCTGTCCCACTGCCTCCACAACCGGTGGGGGGGTGAACACAACAGACTTGTGGGTGACCAGTCCTGCCCCCTCCATGCCATGAGATACAACCATGGCAAACAGTCATGACACATTGCCATAGTGACCACTGCCCGACGGTGAAGATAGGCAGGACCCGAACAGACATGCAGGCGGGTGGCTCTTGGCCCACGATGCAGCCCTTGGCCCAGGATGAGTCTCCAGAGATTTTCTGGGGACACATCCCAGGCCAGCCACCTACCCAACCCAGGGCAGAAGCTGCTCCACATCTGGCGACAGTAGATCCTGAGCCACAGCGAACCAACGTCACATCTATTAACACCCTATGTGGGGACAAACCTTCATTCTTAATTGTGTTTTTAAGAAAATCACTGTAGCTTTTCAGCGTTTTCAGCAACCCTACAGGAACAAGCAACAAATCCAAATCTGCATCCCTTGATTGTGTGAGCCAGCCCTACCGAAGCCAGAGTCAGGCATAACAGGGGTTTGTGGAGGAACTGACCGGAGACAATATAACTGTAGGCTATGGCCGCTTTCAGATGTGCTTAAAAGTCTACTTACAAGTGCCAGTGGCAGGCCGCGCATGCAAATTAGGCGCAGCTTTGATGGCATCTGAAAGGCACCCCACGTGTGATTGAAGCTTTTCTGCGCACAGATAAGTGCGCTTTACCAACCTGAAAAAATCAGGTCTATAAAGAGCACTTGTTACTAGTGTGCCAAAAAGCTTCAATCATGCGCAGGACGCCTTTCAGACGTCATCAAAGCTGCGTCTAATCTGCATGTGCGGCCTGCCCCTGGCACTTGTAAGTAGATTTTTAAGCACATCTGAAAGCTGCCAAAAGACATTTTCTCAAACCAAGAGGGACAGAAATGTTGATAAAGTGCTCATGTCGCACTGTGCAAGAAAACACCAAATACCCTGTAATTACTTTTGGCAGGTAGAAATGAGTTAATTTGTCTGGCTAAAATAAGAGCATGAGAAGTGAATCACTCTTATCATTCCTCAGTCAAAAGGAAGGGAACCTGACGTGCCTAGGACCTGCAGGCTTTCTGTGGATATCAGATGCAAGTATGAAGAGCCAAGTATTAGAAACACAGGGCCCGATTCTGGAAGGCGCTAAGCTTCCACAGCTCCCATTGCCTTCCATGGGATCTGTACTTGTTCAGTGCCTCTCAGAACTCAGCTAATTATTTCATTTATTTCTGAGTGATAAAACAAAAGGCACAGATAGTGTCCTTCTGCACAACTAAGCAAGAACCAAGAGGACAGCAATAACAACATCTAGGGCAAAGACTTTTGGATGTGATTTTGTACAAAAAATTAAGGAGCACTTGGAAAATACAAATACAGCATGTGTCAGTACCAATTTTCATCTCTTATCTCCCCACTGTCTGGGAATCTAATGGGCCTTAGACTCCTACTGAAAATGCCATTGATGTGAGAGAGATCTCAAGGCAGCCCATCATTTTTTTCAAAACACCTAGCAACTGATACAAACAAGCATTTCTAGCCTCATTTACATTATGTCAAGCCTAATTCCACATACATTTCACCTACTTCATTGCTTAAAGGTATCACTAGATTGGAGTGTATTTTGATCCATATGTGTGCTTTTCCCCCTTACACATGCGAGGTGGATTGGCAAAATTTTAGAGGAAGATACACAACTCCTGCAAGTTTGCTGGAGGGACTGGGAGAGTTAAGGCTATATTTCACAGTGTGAATGTACTCTTCAACAGTTAGTTGAGCAGAAGAGGCTTCCCTCCTAGCATGCTTCTAAGGCTCTTTTCACATGAGATGCCCCCCTCCTTGCCCACGTGGGCAACTGGGTGGGGAGAGGAGGGCGTGCCCACGTGACCCCGGTGTGGATTGGGGGGAGGGGTGGTTCCGTGCTCCACCGATCCTCCACGCATGGAGGCATTGGACAAAAACGGAGATGCTTCCGTGCGTGGAGGTAGGTGTGCATCCATGTGACCAACCACCCAGGGCCTAAGGAGGAGTCTTGGCTTGGCCAACACATCCACCAGTTCACCCTAGCCCCAGAAATGGATGTAAAGTGTCAGTTGGTAGCTGGTGCCAGGTTCCAGCCACACAGTTGGCAGTACACATTGGGTGGGGGATGCATGATACTTCTTTTTTTATATATAGCAACAATAAGGAGTCCTATGGTGTGTGCTTTCCTCTATCTCTAGCTGTCTTGGGCCAATGCAGGGGCGTAGCTAGGGTGGAATGGACCCCTGGCCAAGAAATCAAGATGCCCCCCCTGCACCATCCTGCTTTGCCCCTCACGAGCACCCAACCTCACCTTTTCCATTCTGCGGCACACTTGTAGATTTGGTTGGAGCTCTGAGGCACACTTGTTAATTTGTTTCAGCTTTGCGGCATGATAATGGTAGTGACAGCTCTGGGGCCTTGAGCTCTTGAGATAGCACAGAAAGCAAGACAACTCTGGAGCTCTTGAGATCTTGAAATAGCTCTGGGGCCATTCTCTCTAATTTTCTCTTTTATCTACTATTACCATTCCCCCCAGCAAAGCACAATCTGCAGCTGTTTATTGCACCTAATCGCCCATCTCAATGGCAAAATTCACAGATATAAAATCCCACCTTTCCCTCAGTAGGGAGGACTTGAGATAGCACTGAAAGCAAGACAGCTCTGGGGCCATTCTCTCTAATTTTCTTTCTTAGCTACTACCATTCCCCCTCCGCAAAGCCCAATCTGCTATCTATTCTGCAGGTGTTTTCTCGTCTCACAAAGACACCCCTCTTCTGTCCCAGCCCTCTCTCCTCCAAGCTCATGCCCCACATAGACCCCCTGCCCTCTCTCCCAAGCCCCACACAGACCCAGAGACGGTGCATGACCCCCTCCTCCCCTCTCTCCCAGCTGAGCTGAGTGAGCTCCCCTTCTCCAGGTCTGGGAGCACCTCTCTCCCGCCTTCCCCCTGCAATAGGGCTCCAGGCAGGCACAGCGGCAGTGGGGACAGGGACTCAATCTGACTCACTCACCAGCTGCAACTCTGCATCTCTCACGCTACTGCTGCTGTTGCTGCTGCTGTTGCTACTGTTGCTACTGCCCGCAGCAGCAGAATCAGTTGCAGGGGAGAGTGAAGAGACAACAACATGGGGAGCAGTGCCAGGCGGGGAGGAAAACTTAGAGGCTATGGGGAGGCGAGCTGCCTCCCTCTGTGTGCTGCTCCCCACTCAGTCCCTCGGCTTCCATAGCCCTGACCCAGCCTCTCAGCGTGGGGTGGGCAGGCCCGCACCAAGGCGCCAGCCAGTGCGGCTCACAAACCATTGAACGCTGGAAAACGCGAGCATTTTGGGTGGGTACCCCATGTGTGCTCCCATCTACCACCACTTTCAGACTTTGCCACATGATCCATCATGTGGTGGGGAGGAGGGAGCCTGACTGGCCAGCCTCCCTCCCTGACTTGTTTGTTATGATCAGCTGTTAAGCTGCTCTGCCTGGGGCTATCAGAGAGCTGGTGGAGTGCAAAGGGACTCTGCTCACTCAGCTCAGGGAAAAGCAGCGGGCCAGATCTGTCCCATGACTCCCACCGCTGCTGTGGCAGAGAGCAGAGCAGTCAGTCATGCAGGCTAGGCAGGCAGGGCGGGCCCTCAGCCATACTAGCTTCACTCCTAGGTCAATGTGCCCTGCAGTGTTAACATAAGAACATAAGAAGTGTCATACTGGGTCAGACCAATGGTCCATTTAGCCCAGCATCTGACTCCGACAGTGGCCAATCACAGTGGCTTGGGAGAAGTACCCAACAGGTCACAATGGGGGATCCATTCCCTGTTGTTTTCCCCCAGCTCCCGTCCTGTTCCCTGATCCTGTCTGGCTAATAGCTGCTAATGGACCTATCTTCCATAAACTTGTCCAAACCTCTTTTAAACTCAGCTATAGTACTGGCCCTTACCACAGCCTCTGGCAGTAGATTCCACAACCCAATTATACGCTGAGTGAAAAACTATTTTCTTTTATTTGTTTTAAACTTGCCACCCATGAGTTTCATGGAGTGTCCCCTAGTTCTAGTACTAGCTGAGAGGGTAAATAACTGCTCCTTGTTTATTAGTTCCACACCACTCATGATTTTATAGACCTCTATCATATCTCCTCTCAGTCGTCTCTTCTCCAAACTGAAGAGCCCCAACCTACCAAGCCTCTCCTCATACGGGAGCCCTTCCATGCCCTTGATCATTTTTGTTGCCCTTCTCTGTACCTTTTCTAGTTCAGCTATGTCTTTTTTGAGATGGGGCGACCAGAACTGCACACAATATTCGAGGTGCGGTCGCACCATTGATTTGTATAGAGGCATTATGACATCCTCAGTTTTATTCTCTATCCCCTTCCGAATAATTCCTAACATTCTGTTTGCTTTTTTGACTGCTGCTGCGCACTGCGCTGTGGATTTCATTGTATTGTCCACAACCACCCCCAGATCCTTTTCCTGAGTGGTAACTCCTAGCTTAGTACCCAGCATTGTGTACGCATAGTTTGGATTATTTTTCCCTACGTGCATCACTTTGCACTTGTCCACATTAAATCTCATTTGCCATTTAGATGCCCAGGCACCCAGTGTCGTAAGATCCTGTTGCAGTTCCTCACAGTCTGCTCGTGTTTTAACTACCTTGAATAACTTGGTGTCGTCTGCAAATTTGATCACCTCACTCTTAACACCCTTTTCCAAATCATTAATGAATACATTAAACAGCACCGGTCCCAATACAGATCCCTGAGGCACACCACTTTTTACATCTCTCCATTGTGAAAACTGACCATTTAGTCCTACCCTTTGCTTTCTATCTTTTAACCAGTTTCTGATCCATAGTAAGACACTACCTCCTATCCCATGACTTTTTAATTTTCTCAAGAGTCTCTCATGAGGGACCTTATCAAATGCTTTCTGGAAATCCAGGTACACTATATCTACTGGGTCTCCCTTGTCCACATGCTTATTTACACCCTCAAAGAATTCCAACAGGTTAGTGAGGCATGACTTACCTTTACTAAATCCGTGTTGACTCTTCCCCATTAAGCCATGTTTGTCAACATGCCCTGTAATTCTGTCCTTAATGATGGTTTCCACCATTTTGCCCGGCACAGACGTCAAGCTTACTGGTCTGTAGTTTCCAGGATCGCCTCTGGATCCCTTTTTAAATATTGGGGTTACATTTGCCACCCTCCAGTCCTCGGGTACAGTGGCAGTTTTTAGTGACAGGTTACAAATGTTGAGTCTTGTTCTTGGACATGTGTTCATACATTTCTTCCCTTGATGGAGTTGTATATCTTTAAAATTCCCTTTCAGGAAGGAGAAAGGGACTTTTTATGGAAACAATTTCCATAAGGCCCAACTTTTAGACTACCAAACTTAACATCACTTGGAACTTAATCCAGCTACTATAGTCAGCTGTGCAAGTCTGAGACTATGAAAGTCATTTTCTCTTGCTTATAAGCCAGATCAACTTACTGTAAAACTAACATCTGTATTTCTGCATGTGTCCTAACTATATCGGGGTGGAGAAAGTGCCTAACCCCAAGAGCCATGTACCAAAATTTCATGAGAGACACAAGACACGTGCACATGTGCACGCACACATATGTCTCTTGCTTTGTGACTGGCTGGCAGAGCTCATGCTCTGCTGTCGTGGGCTGCTGAGATTCTAAGGAGCAGCTGCAGTTCAGCTACTGAGACTCAGCTGCAAGGAAGTAAGACACAGAATCATTAAGGGAGCCCAGAGCCCAGGACCAGCCCTGGCTGCCCAAGAGCTGCCTGAGCCACCATTTGCCTGCCCTTGCTGTATATATCTATATTCATTGCACATTCCCACCTGTGGGATATATATTCATTACTTATATTATGCACATCTACAGATGTCTACAGATATTCAATGAGGGGGGGAAACAAAATTCACTGAGGTGGGGGGGGGGAAACAGGGAACTGTGTCGAGTTCCCTGGACTGAGTCAGAAGTTCATGGGTTTTTATCAACAGAGCCAACAGAGCTTAGTAATGGGAATCATGTACTAATCAGAGTTGTAACTGGCTCCAGAATGTAAACAAAAACAAAATGAAAGAGGTTGCTCAACCCGTAAAGGGCATCCCATTTATCATGTGAATGCAGACAGGGCTGCTCATACTGAGCGAGATGAACAGCATGGACCATAATAACTAGTGCTGCAGAAGGAACTCTCTACGGGAATGATATAAAAGAAGCAAGGGCAGATAAGACTGTCGGATTTTGCGGAGTTTTATTTTTCTTTCCTGAGGGTTACATGCTGTGAGCATGTGACAGGCTTTCTTGGATTTGAACGAACAAGGTCTGCTGATTACCAAGCATTATGAGCAGTTGGTTGACGCTGAACAAGCAAAGCTCTTGTTTACTGGTAATTGTTCCCTAATTCTTGTCCTTTTTGCATTACTCTTTTTAAGCCTTTACTTTAAAAAAAAAAAATCTTAAGAAATAAGACATTGAAGCTGGTGATTGCAAGAGGTAAGTCTCCAGAAATAAAGCCAGATTTGTTTAACCCTGTTTTATTGTTGCTCAAGCAAGCGTGGAATTTGCACAGAGCATTAATTCAAATAAAGTGAAATGCTAGGCTCTAGTGGAAAGCCATCTTATTAGGAAGAGCACATGCTACTCAACATGAAGAGGTTAATGTAGGAATGGAGCAAATTATATCTGTGGCAATTAAATCTTAAGCAGGCGTTAGTGGTGCAGCTGACTACTTCCCATGTTAGAAAGCGCTTTGGGGTTCAGAAATCAAAAACATACACACAGGAAACAAACAGATTAATTCTGTTCCACAAAACTGCATATATTCCTCCAGTCATGAGTTATAAGGTGCATTCACACGAGTATCTTCACCCACTTGTTACATTTCCTGTGGAAGAGAACAATTGCTTCTTATCGTTTTTCACATCTTGCTTCCCCCTACTTTCAGTTTTGCCTTGGGACTTGCCCCTGCCACCGCTAGCAATCCCATGATGCCTCAGGCTGTGCCATGTCTCCATGAGACTGGACTGAAAATAGGAAGTGTTCCTTGCCATGGTACGAGAAACGCACAACAGAAATAGAATTATTGTCAAGCCTCGGTTTACACTCTGACACTCGTGGGTATTTTTGCCAAGGTATCCTGTGACCTATTATCACATAAATGTAAAAAAAAAAAAAAAAAGCTGAAGGAAACCGGTTTTGGCACTTTTTTCATCTTGTGAGAATGAACCCATAGTCTCTCCTGGGTGTACTACAAGTCAAATTACCACATGAGAAAGAGAATGAATTTTGACACTTGTCGGCCTAGTAATACTAGCCAACATGTCCTTTCATGCAGGACAGAACCATCAATCACTACTAGTTAAGATGGTCAGGGGACCATGCTCAAGGTGTCCCTACTACAAGGGTGCCCCAAGGGTAGATTACAATCCTGTCTCCAGTAGATCACTATGTGGGAAGAACAACCAGCTCTTTGGAGATGGCCTCTGGGAAGGAGAGTGAGATCAGCATCCCAATGGAGTGTCTCTGGAGAATAGACAGCTAAGAGAGCTCCTCCAGTGTGGTGGGGAAGGCTCTCTCCAAAGGGAAGTGCTCCTCTCCACTCCTGACACCAGTTGTTGAAGTGCCCTTGAACTGGGAGCCTGCAAGAGAGGTCCCACTCCCAGCCTGGAGCACTGGAACCTGCAGTAGCTTGCCTGAGTTTGACACCCAAAACGAGTGACTAAGTCTCTGCTTGAAGGTGGCCTGCCATTGGGGCTTGGCATAAAGTGTATCTTTCCATTGAGCCCTCTGGGAATTGTGACGAAAGGGCACTTGGCTCCGCAGGGAGCGTGAATATGTCTAGGGGGGGCCTTCTAGAGGAGAAAGAGGCCACCCAAGTTCTCCTTTCCTTCACCTTGTCCAGGGTTGCTCCAAACAACTTGTCCCCCATATAAAGGTCGGCTGCAAGAGATGTCTTCGAGTGACTGTCTCCCTTCCACGTACGGCACCGTAGGCGCCGCCTTGCTGCCGAGTCGATGCATCAGCAATGTAGGCCACTCTATTTAGAGAGATGCTCTTATTATCAGAGCTGAGTGCACCTTTCAGGTTAACCAGGGTTCCTTGAGTCCTTCAACCAGGAACTCAAGGACACTATGTTCCTGCCAAAAAGGAAAATGGCTACAACTGTTCTCATACTTGCTGCTGAGGCTTTAAAAATTCTCAATGGCTTGGTCTGTCGGGTCGTTTGGGAAGAGGTCCCCACTGAGGGATGCCACCAAATCTCTGGCTAGGCTGCTGCTTGTGACCTTTGGTAGCAAGAATAGGTTCTCCTTGTCCCCAAGGAAGGGGTACAGGCTATTGCGGGTTCTGTGGCCTCTTGAAGAGCGCATTGGGTGTGACCAAGCCCATTTGATCACAGGCTTGAATGAAGTCGGTAGGGGTAGAGAGGTCTCCTGCCGTTTTTGTTTTAGGAGGAACTTGTGCTTAGCATTACATGGTTCATTCTGTTTCTCCTCCTCTACGAACTGAGTGTCCAATGCCTCAGCCACTTTCAGTATCATTCTGAACAGCATGTCATGGGCGAACTGCCTCTCCTGTGATTCCTCATTGGATGAGCGGATCTCCTCTGGGATTTCTCCCTCCTCGGGGGAGTCTTTCAAATCCCCCTCTGAGATTTCGATTTCCAGACTATGAGACCACAGAACACATCTTAATTTCTGGCCTCACCTAAATTTCCAGAGGTGAGCAGCTATCACCCCAACCCAGTGTTTATCACAACTCGTTACTGGATTCAAGCATAGCATTTTGGTACCACCGACTGAGAAATCTGAAACATCACCTCACATTATATGAACCTCCACTGAAATGTCCTCCCCCTCCATTTATTTTGCCTCCTTAGGAAACGCTGATCCCTCACCTCCGCTCTCTCCCTCATTCTGCCCTTTTCTTTCTCCCTCTTTCTCTATTTTGCTGGAATTCTACAAGAGAAACAGAGAAAAGAAGTCCAGAGAGAGAATCAGGAATCCCCCACTATTTTGCCTTCTCCCTCCATCTGTTCCTCCTTTTTCACTCGCTTTTGCAAGGATTTTGCAGAAGAAAGCAGAGAAAAGGAGGGAAATTCGGTAGAGAGAAGGTGGAAACCAGTAGCAGTTAGGGTTGCCACGTCTCTTGGTTTGACCCTGAGACTCCCATTATGGCCTATGGGAGTCTCAGGGTTAAACCACAAGAGGTGGCAACCCTAGGAGCTGGTAGCTGTGCAACTGAGCACCCCCTCTCAGGGGAATCTCAGCGAAGGCTGGTCACACAGGTGGACAAAGCAGTGCTCACCTCTAAGAGGGAAGCCACCTCCAAAGACAGAGTGCCCCACTCGCTACACACCTTCCTTGACTGCAAGTCCATCTTTGTCTCTGTCTGACTGTTTCAGTTGCTCTGCAGCATCCAAGTCTCTACCAAGGCTTGAAACCGAGTCTCTTGCAGGCCCCAAACTGAGTAACTTCCTCACTTTGAGTGCTTCTTTAAAGCCCTGGCTCTGTGTTGCTGCACCTCTGGGGAGCCAAGCAAACACGCAGTTCCTTCTTTAAGGTTTCAAATCCCCAGGTCTGGACACTACACTAGTTGGGAGCTAGCACAGTCTTCTTGCTGGAGAGTCCTTGCCCTGGCAGATTGTCTGCCTGCTGAACATTTACTCAGTTCAGTGTCAACTCCCTCAGCAGCAGCCCCTGCACCATCTCTACAGCATAAACAATAGTTCTTTGAGGAACTCCGGATCTGAAAAGGGGTCATGTTCCTGCTCCTCTCTGGAGGGTTTCCCTGAACCACAGTCAATGTTTTCAGTGATGGGCTTGATGGACACCGTCAGTCCCCTAGAGGGCTGCTTGCCTTTTCCTGCATTCTGTGAGGCTTCCTTGAACAGGTGCAAGTGGGGCGTGTTGATGCTCAAAGGCTTGGGGCTCTCCAAACAAAGTATGAGTGCATGTGGTTGAGTATCCTCTTGCCATAGTTCGGGCCATCTCCTGATTTACTTGTTACTGGAGGCGGATGCTCAGTACTGTGAGTGTGATTAGTTAGCCTGACTCTACGACACCACGATCCATTTGAATAGGTGGGCTGGGAGCGCTGTCCCTTTCTGCCCCTGAGCTTAGGGAGGTGTGGTCTCATTGATATGTTGATCGCCATTCACCTCCAGCGTGGTCTCCTCTGCGGCAGGCATCTGGGACTAGCTCTTGCTAGTCAAGGTGCATGCCTTACCCGTGGCTTGCTCCCTCTTGGGCTGAGTCGGGGTGCGGTTCCTTGACGGTTATTGTGGGAGCGATTCCGCCTTGGCAGGTTTCTTTGGTTTCCTACCACCTGGAGCCATGCTTGTCTAGTACCTGGCTTCTGAAACAGACAGAGGAACCAACCCCTTGGTCTCCCACAACTCAGAGGAAGGGGGGGCGGCATACTGGCAGAGGGGCGGAGCATGTATAAGGGAGGAGGGCTAGGTAGATTTTTTTTAAATGAATTAACTGGTTGGTTAATTAGGGAAACAAATTGCCATACATTGGCTCACCCCTCCTTAGCCTAGTACCTGCTCCTCACCAGGTGTAAGGTAACAGCTATTAGGCAGCCAGGCTGCCTATCTTAAGCATCAGCCTGACCACACTAAAGATGGCTGTGAGAGGAGGGCAGATTCACTTACGATGAGGTACTTCCTGTTGCTCTCACCCAAGATGGCAGAATCCATGCCAGCCACATGGTAGCAACCTGCTTCACCCCTCTGCCCACATCGGGTAGACCCCCATCAGCTGCATGTTCAGTTTTAATATAGTAGCCCACCCCCCAAACCCTCACTCTCCAATAATATGGAAGGTGGGACGCCGGCCACGGGAGTCCCCATGTCCGCCCACCCACCAGTATGGAGGGTTGGAGCCCAGGAGGAAGGGAATGGGAGCACTGCAAGGCATCCCTGCCAAGCTACGGGGCCCCAGGGGGATGCCAGCCCCTTTTAAGGTGACCTGGATGAGAGTGAAGGCTACTGCCACTGGAGATCAAGGCAGGGGTGCTCCAGTATGGGAGAAGGCAGACGGAACGCTGATGGGGGGAGGGGGGGGAACAGCCTACAGTAGCTAAGAGCTGTCTCTTATACACATCTAGATGTGTATAAGAGACAGGTTGAGAGGCTGTGGGGGAGGGGGCTGAAGTGGGCATCAATCCCCCCCTCCCCATTCCCATGGCACCCAATGGGAACTAGCCTGTTTAATATACCTGTGGGATATGGGAAGTACTCCATTAATATGTTTAAACAGCTCTTTTTCACAGCTTCTGTCAATATTAAATTCAGATCATTTTATTATGGCAAAATTTCATGCATGAGAAGCTAATGGCCAACCAGGGCAGTACTTGCCTTCTCATGGTTTTTATGGGAGCCAAATCCATCCCTGGCTTAACTCTCAGATTTGTTACCCAAATTATATAGTTGCTTTTTGCTGTTTCAGGTGATCTTTGACTTCCTGATGTGGAATCTCCAGAGCTAAATGGTACCAATTTATTTCAGCTGTCCTCTTTTAAAAACAGCCACTTCACCTCCCAGGAAAGCATCTGTCACTCATCACAAATTTACTGCTGATGACCTCCAGAAAGATTTGGCAATACAGGTCGGTCTCTCTCAGTCACTAGCAGATTCTGAAAAACTGATGAACCAACATATACTAAGTGACTTTTCTTAGTTGAAAGTTTCAGCATAATTCCTAGAATTACTTTTCCAAATTCAACACACACCAAATATCTTCAGTTGTGAGCATTGTCTGTCTTGAGGCTATAAGCTTACATTTAATTATAAAATACAAAAGTAAGTAAAGTTGATTCAAGGAGCAAAACTGACATTTAAGTGGGTTTGAAGATGTCACATTGGGATAGAAGCAAATGTTACACTTAATAATTAAACACCTTTGGGCAAGCCAAACAAGTAAATATTTATTTTTTTAACCTGCATCTGGCAGAGGGGTCTCCTAGCCTATCCATTCCTCTATTTTCCATTCTATTCTGCCAATTACTGACACCGAGAAATACGCAAAATTTGTGAAGATGTCTCCATTCAGAGGTGACATTGTGCAAAACAAAACATGAAATGTGAAACAATGCAGAGGGAAATAAGAAATTCAAGTTTCAGTGATCAGGGGAAAAGAAGCCCTTCTTGCTGAGACTCTACAGCAGGATGGTCGCTGGTGGGCAAAAAATTATCTCACAACCCTACAACACTCGGCAGCATTTCAATACTGCTGCCAGCTTTCTTTGTCAAGTTAATGGCTGGCATCTTTGCCAGGTCAGCAGGGGATTTGGTATGCATTCAGAAAGGGTGCTCACAAGCCAGGGAAGAAATACAACAGTCACAGGGTTCATAAAGTCACAGTCAATGGCCTGTCATTGTTTCTGTTGTAACCCTCTATTCTCAAGCTGCTTGTAGCTGAAATGTTCCAAGGTGACATTTGCCTTAGAGAATCCCACCTCAGAGAAGAATGGATCCCGTTTGATACTTTAAAACCAATTAAAAATCAGCAACAGCTTCTCAGGACCCACTATAATCTACTAGGCAATCTCGGTATATGTCAATATGTTATCAGGACATGTGAAATATAGTGTACAGTATATGAAAATATACTGTGTCTTCCCTTTAGTTGTACAAGATAAGTGTTCACGTAGTATTTAGAAGTTCATCTGTATCTTAAAAGAGGCTCACTCTTAACTCTTGGCTCTGTTAATTTTATGTAAGCTTTGCAAAGTTCTGAAAAGAGCAAACAACCGTGCATGTAAGATTCGTTGGAGTTAATGAATGTGAGAGTTTAAAATGGGCCTGAATTTGACCTTATGGGTGCAGCAATAACCTAACACGAGACGAATTAAGGCTATAGTAACGTCAATACAGAATTTTATTTGATTTGGTGGGATTAAGTCAGACCCTTAATGGTATTACTTAAAAGTGGTTTTATTTGGATTTTGAAGAAGGATTTTGTTGCTCTACTGCCGGCGGCTAAGACCACATCATCTCACATAAGCCAAGAACAATGGAGTCTTGTTAGTACCAGGATGGCAGTGCTCTGTGGATTGGCCAGGATTGGTGTTGCAAAGAGTGATGTTGGGGATTAAAGATAGTGATACTATGTCATTGGTACTTTTAGACAGACCCAGGGGTGGCCACCTCGGGGGGGAGGGGGACGTGTTTAGGTCTGCTCCGGCAGGTTTACACAAACCCACCGCTGCTCACCCACCACAGTTTGCCCATGTGTGCTTCCCTCCCTCTTGTCATAGAGCTGCAGGTAGATTAGCAGTCACTCTAGGCAGCCGCCCACGCTCTATGGCCATTGCTGGGGCAACCCACAGCCAGGAGTGGCGCTGCAGCAACCAGCCGTCCTTTAGACAGACCGCTGCTCCGCTCGCGGTGCTCTGAGATATTTTGGAGCACCGCAAACAGAGCTGGCCTGGAGCAGGTAGCACCTGCTATGCTCCTGCTACGTCTCGCCCGGGGGTGGGGTGGAGCAGGTGTCCATCTAAAGCGGGGTAGGGAACCTTTTCCCTCCTGGGGGCCACTTTGAAAATCAGTTCAAGCTTGGAGGGCCACATAGAAGTTGGGGGTGGGAGCTGTAAAGTGGTACACTCAAGAAAAGGTGGTGCACCCATAAAAAGCCTGTCTGTGTGTGCACACCTTCATCTCTGCTCCCTTACCTTGAACTCAGTTTTCCAGTGCTTGGGATCTGATCCAGGAACTGAAAAGGGGCCACATAAAAACCTGCTGCAAGGCCACATTTGGCCCCCGGTCCTGAGGTTCCCCACCCCTTGTCTAAAGACAATCTAGACTTTAGCACAATCCTGATTCAGCAGCCTTGTCTATATTGTGGGATCAGCACCAATACAGCTTCGATGATTGCTGATACCAGTTGCTCAGTCAGGGCTATTTAACAACTTTAGATAAAGCAGTAATGACCCTCTGTGCCACATCTGATCAAATTTCAACCTGGGTGTATTCTTCCTACCTATAATTTTTCATATACTTTCAACAGAAGAAGATAATTTTATTTGAGATTCCCCACCTCTTATTAATATAAAAATGCTACAAGAAATAACAACTGAAGTGCTTACTCCCAAAACTCTGTGACCGGAGAAGTGAAGTTAGTGACATTCAGCGACATCCAGAGAGTTTTGTTCTTCCTGAGTGTGTCTTCTACGCATGAGTCAGTGTTCCACTTCTGATGACAATAGGCCCAAGGTAGGACACTCGTAAACGACTGGAACAGATAGTATGATCCCCAAGCCAGGATGACGATGTAGTACACGTTCAGAAGGGATACAATCACAATGGAAGCATAACCAATTCCTAACAAAATATAAACAAAAGACAACGCAATACACAGTCACTTATCATTGGAATGCCATGAAATTTCAGACCTTTAGAAAAATGTCTCTGCTGTTCCTAATACCCCAGGGATCATAAATCTGACAAAGGCATAACGAGATCCAATCTATGGAATTTGAAGCTAGACAAATTTAGATGAGATATAAATCACATTTTTGGTCTATAGCCATTAACCATTAAATCCAAATAAATAAATAAACACTACTTACTTACAGAAGTAATGGATTTTCTATCACTTGAAGCCTTTCTATCAAAACTAGATGTCTTTACCAAAAAAATATGCTAAAGTTTAACCAGAGTTTATCAGATCAATTCAGGAATTGCTGGGTAATGTTCTAGGGCAGGAGGAAATGGTGGCTCAGGAGTCACGTGCTGCTCTCAGGCACCTGTACTGCAGCTCTCACCAGAAGTGTCCGACTTGGGCGGGGCGGGGGGCATATCCATACGGCTCCTTCAGAAGCAAGAATAGCTCAGCTGCCATTTCTACCGCCAGGACCACCGGAGCTTCCTGGGAGCCATGGGTGAAGAGGAGTTGTGCCCTCAGCCACTACTGCTGCTACCCAAACCTGGTGGGCCACCTGGAAGCCAGAGCTTTGACCTGAGGGGATCGTGGGAAGTCACGCTGCCCCATCCCTGGGACTGGGAGAAGCCGACAATCAATGTAAAGTGTCTTGTGGTTCTCAGTGATATGAAAATGTTGGTATATGGCACTTGGGAACTTTGCCCACCTCTGTTCTATGGCCTGTGTTACGCAAAAGGTCGGACTAGATGTTCCTATGCATCCTTTGTGGTCTTAAAACCTGCCAGGATACACCACAATTGCGCTGACTGTAACTTATGTCATTAACACCACAGGCAGCAGTGGTATAAATAATGTCATCCTCTGAGAGAAGGGTTCATGACAAACACTTCAAGTGGATCCAGAGTTAGCAAACCGGGAAACATTAAGAGTTAGCAAAAGTTCTTAAGTTAGCTGTGAAAACTGTAGCATATACACAGATTTCTCTTTTGCAAAGGAAGCATGTCATTTCTGCTTGTTGTTACTAATTAGATCAATGTTTAACTCTGCTATCTATACTTCACAATAAAATATGAGCCCTGTTTGTTTTTAAATGCAGGGTCATGGGCAGATAAGGCCACGTCCTCTAAGACTCAAAATGGCAAATAGGGAGATGATGGAATGTAGCTCTGGCAAAAGCTTTTATTAAATACATAAACTACTCTCAGGGTCTGGTTCTCCTCTCCCGCCACCCTGTTTCTGCTGACTTTAGCAGCGTTACTCATGACTTGCACCAATGTGCCACAGGAGAATCAGTCCCTTTACATTTTAAATAAAGGATGGAAGGGCTCCAACCAGGTTCTTAGTTTTAAGCATTCTGGTGTTTAGAACTGGGAGTTTTGAAGGATTTTCTGTGGTTCGTGTTCCACTCAATTTACAGTTTCTTTTTTTTATTCGTATTTCTGTCACTTAACAAAGAGGCAGCAACAAAATAGGAACAGAAAATGTTTACTTTTACACTTGTAATAGCCCAGGAGGAAAAATGCACTCTGAACAGTCAAAGATGTTTTGCGCCAAAGCCATTCTGATATACTGTGTCAACACCTGCCATACTGCTTTATATTTTCCAGCTTCAAACCAGATTGCTATTTAATTCTCCATTGTCAAGAGTGCATTTTGTGCTGTGAGGAGAGCCCCCAGCAGACTAGAGCTAGATTTCATCCAGGACATTCAAAAGTAGTCATACATTTTCTTTCTGCACCTACTCAGGAGATTGTTTAAATAAAACAAGAGCATTCTTAAATGACTTAACTAACTGAGGATTTGTCTAGTTGAGTAGTACCTTACTTGATTTATTTATATTTATTTATTTATTTATTTATTTATTTAAAACATTTTTATCCCACCCCTCCTGCCACTAGCAGCCCGGGGCAGCTAACAAAGTCATCAATAAAAATACAATAAAATATGTAACACATTAAATACTAAAAACAATGATAAAAATGAGGAGACAAAAAAACCCAAACCCATACCACCCCCCACCCCACCCTTCTCCCTCGCCAAACGCTTGGAGGAACAGCCAGGTCTTACAATTCCTACAGAAACTCGGGAGGTCAGGGGCCGGACGGGCCCCCACTGGGAGGGAGTTCCAAAGGCACAGTGCGGCCACCGGGAATGCCCTGTCTTGCGTGGCCCCCCTGAAACCCGAGGGACCTCCAACAGGGCACCCCCAGATGACAGCAGGGGCCAGTCCAGAACCCAAGGAGTGAGGCGATCTCACAAATAGGCAGGGCCCAGACTGTGTAAGGCTTTATCGGTCAAAACCAACACTTTGAATCGGGCCTGGAAGACTATTGGCAGCCAGCGCAGAGCTCGGAGCACTGGTGTAATGTAATGTAATGTAATGTAAAGGGATTACGGCCTGTGGTCAATTTGGGCAGGCGCTGCGGCCGCATTGGCCGCGGCACCCGCCCGTCTCCCCGGAGGGCGGGCGGCAGGGGAGCGTGTGGGGGCGGGGCCATGCGGCCGCACGTTACCCTGCGCAGCCCCGCCCCCTCCCTGATTCCCCACCAGGAGCCCCCGGCACGTCTGTTAGGCCGTGACACGGTGGCCCCGGCGGGGGATCAACAGATTGGTTCTGTAACTGGGTCAATTGGCCCCGTCACATCTGAAAATACCCATGGTTGAGGTCTAAGTCAAGTTAGCATGTCATGAAATGTACCTTGCCACTAGACTACTGTACATCTACCAAGTTCAGCACCTTGCCATACACAGGGAGGGACTAATACAAACTGCCAACACATTTTTATATCTGAGACATGCACATAGGGGTGCTAAAGTTTTAAGTTTTTATTTGGACCTGCACTAGTATCATTTTTGTGAACTAGCAGTGTGTCTTTGTTCGTTGGCAAATGACTCTTAATAATTATATGGAACAACCAGGATTGCTTTTTAGAGTTTGCAGCAATTATCATAAAAGCCCTATGATTTTCCCAAAGCAAGTCATCAAATGTTAAGACTATGAATACAATGGAAATAAGAAAATTAATTTCCAGTATAGGATAATATTTGGAAAGGGACATTTGAGAAGGCTCTGGCAACAGAAAAGCCTCTGACTACTTAGCTTCCCAAGAAAAGCTCAGCTTGCTAAAATGATATGAAATTGCCTCTGTCATTTACTAGCTGTTTTTAGACAAGCACCTCCCCACCCATCATGCATGTTGCAGGGCTGCATAGGGTGCCAATGCGACCCTGCAACATGCATGATGGGTGGGTAATGGGTGGGTAATGGGTGGGGAGGCACTTGCCAAAAACATCCTCCTCCTACAATAAGCTTATTTAGGACTCAATGTACAATTTCTCTTTTTTTTATTGGCATTTCTATCACTTAACAAAGAGGCAGCAACAAAATCAATAGTTTGGTTTGTCCTTTACACTCTATGGCCCTTCCAGAAAACAAGCATTGTCTAGACTGTTACTACAGCAAACTGCAGAAGTGACAGAAATGAAAGGAAAATCTGGCAAGTGTTCTAAAGTAGTAATAATTCTAGCAACTGAAGGACAACTGAGGAGCCTAATGAAAAACCCATTGCAGTTACTAGGAGTATCTTAATGAGACTGACAGGCTATGAATTGGGTATTAGCTACTGAAGAACACCTTGTCCCTTCAACCAATCAAGAGGTGGTCCAATAAGATCTAATAATGAGGTGAAATTCAACCCATTGCTGGCACATTGTGCTGTATGGAAACCACAAACGTGTGGGTATGCGCACGGGGATCAGCAGGGCATGGGATCAGCCCCAATGTTGTTATTTTTTTGCTGAGTTATAACTCTAGTGTTGTGCAGTGGGAGCTAAAGTGGGAGCTAAAGGAACTTAGCCCCTTAATGGATCGGGCATGCTCCAGAGACTAAACCCACCAGTAAATGCACCAGAATAAAAATTAGTCATTAATGATTCCTTTTGCAATCAATACACTTTTGCTGGCTGGAAAATTTCCAAACAGCCCTTACATGTATATTATATTGATCAAATGTGTCCATATTGTGAAACAGCAGTAAATCACTAACCAGTGAAAATAGGGCAGATCTTTTCCCAACATGTAATTCCACCTTCAGAGGTATACTGTCCCAGTACTACCTCCAGGAAAAACACGGGAAGGCCTCCCCCAAACAGGAAAATGAAATATGGAATAAGAAATGCACCTGGAGAGAAAACAATGAAATTAAGAGAATGGCCCCATTAAAAAAGAAAAAACACACAATCCAGCAGCTAATGTAGGTAATTAGAAGATAAGTTTCATACGTTTGTGCCAGCATACAGTAATTGTACTGTCCTGGCACTACTGCTCATGATCAAAGATTAAAAACTGGACAGTAAAATAAAAACAGAAGGGCTTTTTCTTACCTTTTTAAAGTGAAAAACCTGTAAAGTGGATGAAGGCAAGCTCTACTACTTCCATTTAATTTAATATAAATCAGCATTTCTTTTACAATAAACTGAGCAGAAATGTTCAACCAAAATCTGATCTGAGTTGCACCAATGTAAGTATTGTTACTCTAAATCACAGATGGGGAAATATTTCCCTCCAGGAAGTCAGTTGAGGGTGGGATGTTTAAGGGGGGAGTTCAGGAAGAGAAGAGTCCATATCATGGATCTGCGCCATGGGTGTGTCCCCTATCCTTGTGTGCATGTCCTCATCTCTGTTCCCTTACCCTGAGCTTAGATCTTCAGTGCTTGGGGTAGGAACTGGATCCAGAAACTGGACAGTTAACTGCAGGCTGCATTTGGCCTCTGGGCCTGAGGTCCCCGTCCCCCCAATCTGGATTGAAGATTTGCTAGTTTAAACTAAATTTATTGTTACTTCAGATTGTAATATTGTTATTTCATTACTCTACATTTGCACTGGCATAACTGAGTCTACTGATCTCAGTAGCACTGAGTTAAATGGTGAGGTTCAAGGATAGTAACCAAAAAAAATAGGATCTTTTCAATTTTTTTCCATAACCAAAGCTTGGGTGTAAACTATGTAGTAATCAAGTTATGATTCTCCTACAGACTGGGAAGGAAGGAAGAAAGCGAGAAAATTGTTATGACTGTTTCTATTTTTAAATTCTTGGGAAGCAATCAGAGGCTCAAGTAGTGAGTGGGTGGATGGAGGGAAAGGAAGGCAGGAAGGAGACAAAATAAACATGAGAAAGAATATGTGGGGGTGTATGTGCTTGAGGGAGAGATGGACTTACCTCCGCCATTTTTGTAGCAGAGATACGGAAACCGCAAGACGTTGCCTAAGCCAATAAATCCACCCGCCACGGACAAGAGAAAGTCAATCTTGCTCGCCCACTTTTCCCGTTGCGGTGGCTTTCCTTCTGCTTCATCTTCAGGACGTGTCCCTGGGCTCTTGCCTGGAGAAGGTTTGAGAATGTCCTTGTGGAAATCTTTCAAACACTGCAGCTTCTCCTTTGTCGCCATGTTTCTGCTTACTAGAGAGAAGGAAAACATTGCAATGTTTAATAAGCAGTCCTTGCTGGCAGAACAAGCACAAAATACAGTATAAGATTTGTTGAGACAAACAAGGCCTCCTTCATAGCCACCCATTTATGAAGCTGAGATACAAATATTCCATGCGGAGGAGAAATGCAGGTGGATTCCAGCTAGTCCTGCATGACTCCATGAGAGGATAAAGAGCAAAAAGAAGCCTCCCCAGCCCTACCCCAATCCCAGCCACTACACAGAACCTAGTCAGAATGTGACGCAGGCGCCCACCTACCCTCAGTGTCGTTACTGACAAGATTTCCATGGGCTTCACTGAACTTTGGGTTCAAAAAATGCATGAGTAGTTCACTAGCCAGGCATAACAGGCTACTTGACATGCTGGGATTTACAGTGGAAAAAGTGGTCCAAGGCTGTAAAAATTCAATCACCTGCTCAAAAAGCATAGTTGCTTAGTGCAAAGAGGCGAGTGGATTTTTACAATTCTTCCCATGGCCAGGAAAAAGCTATGTGCAAGTGAAATGGTCACTCCTTGATACAAAATTGTGACCAGCCAGGTTTAAGGGTGTCAAAGCCTTACAAGGCACATAATTTAATCAAACTTTGGGCTGATGGTGTGAGAGTAATTCATTGGCATCTCTTCAAGGCAGCAGTAAGTGACTCTGCTGAGTGTGCTTAGGTTGAATGCATTGGACACTTCTCTTGATGTGATGGAAGAAGTCAAAAACCTTAGGACCCCCTTCCACTCCTCTGAGTGGCAAGTCCATATTTGACCCCTAAGAAATACCTGTCGGACTATGGGTCAGCACCAGTTTCAAAAGAGATAGACTATTTAGGCACCAAAACTGCAGCATCTATCAGCTTTACCTGTGCTTCTTATGGACAGATTTTTTCAACATGCTGGGTGAATGGAAGCTGAACTCTTGTGAAAATCTGGCTTCAGTCATGGATGTTGAACTCCTGAAAATCTGAACCTATTACCTTATCTTCCAAAATGACCAATACTCCCTTGCTGGTTTTAGGCAGCAACATCCATTTCATTCTCTCCCAACCTTCTCTCATTCACTTCTCACAATCCCTATACGATTTGCAGTCTGAAATACTCTGTCTCTCTCTAGAGTATTATGGGGCTTTTAGGAAATGAAGTGTTCTTAAAAAGATGAAGTGGGAAGTGATTTGTCCTAATCAGACTCTAGGATCTGAAGTTTGGTTTGTACCATTTTTTTTTGCAAACTGGTAGGGGGCCAGGAGAGGGAAAGCACATCAAGAAATCCCTGTTATAGTTAATTTCTTACATGAAGCCCCCTTCCGGCCCCTTGTCCATCTCCTATCTGATTTCAAAATAAACATATCCGAGTAATGAGAATGGGAGGCTCAATAAGATCACACAGTCCACTGAAGCAATCAATGGTCAGGTAGTTAAACACCGGCAGGCATGATTTGGCTTGTGCAAAACTTGAAACAAGTTAAAGCTTATGACAGGGACAAATGGTGAGCTGCTGTGTAAAAGTAATATATTGTGACAACATTTTACATACAACCATCTTTCTATTCAGGAGTTGTTAACTAAACTGTTTTAAAGTCTAGACCATGGTTGGGGAACCTTTTCCCTCCCATGGGCCACTCTGAAAATTAGTATAAGGTCTGGGGGCCACATAGAAGTTGGGGTTGCTTAAGAGGTAAACTCAGGGTGGGGAAAGGAAAGGGGAGGGCCCAGGTCAGGGGCGGCCAAGACGTAGATTGTGATCTACTGGTAGACTGCAAACTAGCCTCCAGTAGATCACAGAGTGCAGAGGAGGACTAGCCCCTCAGAGATCACCGCCGGGGAGAGTGAGACCGGTGCCACGGGGAGTGTCTCCAGGGAAGAGGGGCAAGGAGAGCACCTCCACTGCAGCAGGGAAGGTTCTCTCTAAAGGGGAGTGCTCATCTTTACTCCCAAGACCTGCTGCTGAGGGGTCCTAGAACTGGGAGCCAGTGGCAGGGTCTGGAGGGTTCAGGTCTGGAGCACTGGAAGGAGAGGGATGGGTTCTGGTAGATTGCCTGAGGTTGATGCCTGGATCAAGTGGATTGTGTGTGTAACTAAACTCCCCACTCCCCCAAGCACACACTATTTTAGGTGTATTTGGGTGTATGAGTACCTGCAGCCAGCTGTTGTGATTCCTGTGCCCTATGAGAAGGGCAGACTGTGCCTGAATAACTCAGTAGCTCTGCTGAAGCCAACAGGGGAGGTTCCAACAAGGGCAGCCTTCTTACACAGATACTCATCTTCCTTATTGGATGGGAAGCTGCTGACCAATCAAGTTCTCTTTAAAGGTATAAGGCTGGCACCTGGCAGCCATGTTGTGGACCACTTGGAGCCAGTCAGCCTTGCAGAGGAGACAGAGCTGACAGGAAGGTTCCAGAATGACCTAGAGAGTTAGGTTTTAACCACTTTCTGTAACTCTACAGGACTTAGGCAAAATTTATGCAGTGAAAGAGAGAGTAGCAGTTCACTGGATCTGTGGAATGGACCCATCCTCTATCCTTGTGTGCATGTCCTCATCTCTGCTGTATTCCCCTGTGCTCACTCTTTCAGTACTTGGGGGTAGGAACTGGATCCATGGTCCAGATCCAGGAACTGGAAAGGGGCCAAATAAAAAGTAGACCTGGACCACATTTGGCCCTTCGGCCTAAGGTTTCCCACTCTGACAGATTGTTTAAAATTATGCATTGGTCAAAAAGAGCTAGTAAGTAAACAGTAATGCCAAAGTCAGAGATGCTGAGCTTCATTAATTCTTGGTGCAACTCAACAGAATGCAGGTAGGTTACATAGGAATATATTATATATTCAACTCATTATAGTGTCACATGGTGTTCTTATGCTGAAGGCATACTAAGATTTCATCAGACCTGTGTAAACCAACAAATTTACTCCAGGCTCTAGCCATTCCCTGTTTGTTCATGTAATTTATGTGTGCATGGTCATAAAAAAAATCATACTTCAGATTATCCCATTTGTTAGCTGCAAGCCTCGGACTGGGGATTGCTGCTTTCTGATCTGTAAAGAGATTTAGCTCATGGCAGTGACCTGAAACCAAGTTGACATTAGCTCTGTAGGAAGTTTTTCATTTGAACATGGTTACGAGATAGATATGCATCGCTGTACCGTTGGCAGATGAAAACCTTTCCATACACCAAGTATGTTTTAGTCAGCCAAATCTGGGGCAAACCATAGTGAGCTTGTGTTAGCTCCAGTATCTTAATCAAATATTTTAAAGGCCAGTGTTATTGTAAGATGACCATTTGCATCAATTACCAACTGATCTAAGATCTAAACAGGAACATTTGTCTCTAATAATGACACTCCCTTGCTCTAGAAGAAAGGTATTTTTGTAGCTAATGCCCACTAAATGGAACTGAAGTAAATATATGCAATAAATGCCAGAGGACATCACAGAATAACAACAACTTGTCATTTACAAAAACAGGATACTAATAAGATAGCTTAATGATGCAATTTAATGTAGTAAATAGGACATTATTAAATGGAACTGTTACATTGCGATTTTTTTAGTGAATTAATCTTAACCAGTTCAGTGTGTGTTGGATGATAAGTTATTTTCATTTATAAACAACCAAACAAACACCTTTGTTAATAATATAAAGCTAAGGTAGACACAAAAAGTTTTGGTGATCTTCTCTAACAAGTACTTCAGAATTTAAGCACCACTTTTATCTTGAAGTGTGGGTTAAGACTGTCTCATCCATGCTCACAATTGCCTTAACGGACCATTTCAATAGACCGCACTTCTTTTTAATGCCTGCCAAAATAAATCGTGGACCAGAAATCTGCAATTACACGTATTCAAAAGGAGCAGAGTTAAGTTGATGCATGTCAGGGAAGCAGGGCTAGGCATGGAGAGAAATGGCAGGGTCAGGTCCAGGGTGTCAGGTCTGGTGAGTCGGTGCAGGTTTGGTGCTAGGTATGTAGTGCAGGATCGGTACCGGGTCTAGGAAAGTCAAAGTGGGGTCAACACACAGACCAAGGGAACAGATGTAGATAAGGCAGACACAGGAGTGGATGGATGAACTGGACAAGGCAGATGCAGAGAGTCGGCTGATCAGGGCAGACAGACAGGATTCAGGTGGGGGCGGAATGGACTGTCAGGGCTGCCGCTAGGGGGCTCACCAGGCAGTCGCTAGGAGGCTCACCAGGCAGTCACTAGGGGGCGCGTCCCACAGATACTGGGCCCCCCTCCTGGCAGACGCTAGCCACAGTCCCAGAGATCAGAGCAAACAGACAGACAACCAAACTCCCGAGCAGGCTCAGAAGGAGTGGGTTCCAAGGAAGGGTCAGAAGGGCCAGCCTCCACCTGGTCCAAGGCACACACTAAGTCCGGAGAGGAGGAAGAGAGGGTGCAGAGCCAGTCCGAAGTGTATGAAGACATCAGGAAGGAAAAACACAAACAATTGGAATAGGAACCAGGAAGGAGAGAGGAAGTGCAACAAGTTTGTCTTAACCTTTGTAAGCTGCCGTGAGGCTGGATGGGGCGGGGTATAAATCATTAAATAAAATAAATACAATTAAATAAAATAATCCACCTAACGTCCTGTGGCTACTGGCTGGCCTTATATACAGGCCAGGTGCCAACCAGGAACCTGGGGATGTGGAGCAAAGCTGAGGGGGGAAAGGTACTTGACCGGCATAGAAGAAGCCCAACAGCACCAGCCCTGGGCCCTGGCCAAGGCACCTTGGTGGCATGGCGGTGCCAACTGCTGTGCCCAGGGCCCAAAGACTCGTGCTGGTTCAAGTTCACGTTGTTACAGTGTAGCTGGCCACTGAGATATGAAATAGTTTAGCTCTCAGTTTGCTGGTTTTATGACATTTAAATTTTGAAGTACCAAGTGTTATGGAAGGGCACTCTTGATTGTCCATTATTGAGATATTGGAGATGGAGACAAAGTAGTTCAGATATTATCTTTTACTGGACCAACTATAGTTAGTAAGATTATACAAGATTTGGGGTTTCACAGAGCCCTTCCTCCGGCATGCAACAAGTCATATCTTTTCAATTACACATAATCAAAAGGGGCAGAGTAAAGGTGGTGCAGATCACCTGTAAGTTCCTCAGGCATGTAACAGGTGAGAACAAGTTACTGAGTATATTATTTATGGCTACCAGGCACACATTGCAGGTCAATGCCATTTTGATTAGCATTAAGCAGTGTGGCAATTCTAGCCCACATCACATTCAAGGTCTATGAAACTTTACCCCATGAGCTATGAACCACTGATGGCCTCCCAGACACTACATACCAGAGGAGCTGCCTACAGAGAATGAAAGGGAGGGCATTTGAGGCAGTCCTGTTTGGAGGGGAAAAGTCAAGAAAACAAAATTTGTTTAGAGAAAGGCATTGTCTCTCTCATAATGGGGGCGGCTTTCCATTTCCTGCCGTTATATTCTGCTAAGCAAAGCTACAATGGCTTTTTGAAAGATAACAATCTAATGGAGCTGCTGGAACAGTTATTTTGCTGCCGCCCAGTTCAGAACCAAAGAATGACAGTTTATTTTTACAGAGTCAGTTAATGGGGTCAGTATTCAAGGTCTAAGTTCCCTATGAACCCAAAAAACCCCACAACCTGGTAAAAACAAAAAACTTAAATTTATGGAAGCCAGCTCTGAAGCACATGACTGTCTTCTAGGAAACACATGTCTGCCTTCAAGATCTCTCCAGGAAGGCCTTGACTTGGCTTGCTAGATGTAAGATATAAAAACAATTAGGAGCAGCCAAGCCTGCCGTTTCGAGCGAGAAACCAGTCTGAATGCAGTCAAAGAGCCAGAACCCCTTGGAAAGAAAGGAGAGAGAGTCCCAATTTCTTTGGGCCAAATTCTGCTTTCATTTATACTGGTGTAAATCCAAATTGATGCCACCAATTGACGTCATCCAGATATTCACTCGTATTATGTAACTCACAGAACATGTCCCCTTTGCATGTCTCTCTCTTTGGTTCCAACCCACAACAGCTCCTCTATTTTTGGCAGAATAACCCCAGACCACAGGAGAATCATGCATCAGTCCCACTCCTACCTGCCCACCAGAGGCACACAATGCCTCACTGTGGAACATCTCTTTGTGAGCAACTCAAGCTTAATTGCTGCTCTCCCACTGTTACTGGCCTGAGTCCAGCACTGAGAAACTGGGACTTAGGATGTCCTCAGTGCTGATCTTGGCACTGTCGGTGACTTTCTCTGTGGCCTTGACCAAGTCATTTATCTTCCTTTCCTGAACCACTCTGTGAAAATACGATAACAATACCTCACTCACTTAGACACTATTTGTAAACTTCTGTAGAAATGCTATCTACTGTATTATTATAATGGTCCCAGTCGAAAGTCTTTATTTAATTCCTACACAGGGAAAACTCTTGAAGTGACTAGAAATCTAGGACTAGATGAAAACCAAGCCGGATCTGACCCCATGCATTTCCTGTTTAAATATGGCCTGAAAAATTCCACTGGGACCATTTTTAAGGTTCTGTAAGTAGTACTGATAAACACTGAAGAATTCGATTAACTTCAATGGGAATCTTTCCTGAAGAATTACTACAGAATCTGGCTCATTATGGGTCAGATGTTTTAGAAACATACAGCTGGAATGAACCTCAAGCAGCCATTAAACAGGATCCACTGTACCTAAACCATTGCTGAGAGATGTCTGTCTAACATATTTTTAAAGGCCTCCAGTGATGAGGCTTCCACACCTCCCTTGGAAAATTACTCCACTGCCTAACTGTCCTGGTAGATAGAAAATTCTTCTTAATCTTTCCACCTTTAATTTAAGCCCATTATCTCTAGTCTGATCCTTGGTGACCAGAGAAAACAAATGGACGTCATTTTGCTTAAAGCAGCCGTTTACCTATTTTAAAACTGTAATGATTTCAGTTTGGTTTTTTTTCCCCCTTAGGTTAAATATATTTTTCTTAGGTTAACCCTTTTTTCTGAGGTTAAACATTCCCAGATCATACAACTTCTCCTCATTGGTCTTTTCCTCCATCCCCTTTATCATCTTCTTCTCTGCTCTGAACCCTCGCCAACTTATCAGAATCCACCTTAAAGTAAGGAGCCCAAAGCTAAACAGCTGTACACTAGATGTGGACTGATCAGTGCCAAATACAGAGGAACAATCACTTTCCTTGTCACAGACAATATGTCTGTTAATGCAACCCAAGATCGCGTTCACCTTTTTAGCTGTTGCACCACATTTACAGTGTGCAGTTGCACAGTACACTGAAGTGTGATGTAACTGTCTGCAGTGCGAGAGTTGTTTGTTCTTGCTATTCCCCGGTCTCACCAAAATCTCACCCCCAGCTGTGAAATGGCCAAGCGCAACAGGCAGCAACGTCCGCCGCAGAGCTCACCATGTAGTGGGGCAGAAAAGGCCCGGGCACATGCACTACCACACCTTGGGCAGCCTTACCATTTGGGGTGCAGCTGCTACACTGCGTGTCCTCAGCCTTTTTCCAAGGGCGCATTGTGTAGCAGCCAGCTGCTCGCCTCGCCACACAGCAGGGGAAGATCTAGCAGCCGCCAGCCACAGAATGTACTGCATCGCATGGTCCAGCTGCCCAGACTAATTTAAGGTTGCCCAAGGCATTGTAGCCTGCCCAAGGCATCTCATCTAGCTGCACCCCTATTCTCATCTCCTCATGTACAGAGGCATTTCAAAATAAAGGGCACTGCATTAATTTTATTAATGGTAATATTAATGGCAAAATTAATGCCTGGATCCTAGCAGCTCGCAAACTAGCAGTTCCTGTTTTTAATTAAAGGCAATGGAGAAACTTTAATTAAAGGCAATGTAGGGCTTTATTGGTTCTTACCTATAAAGCCCTACATGGTCTGGATTCCACTTATCTGCGGGACCGCCTCACTCCCCGGATCCTGGATCAGCTCCTGCATTCAGCCAGGGATGCCCTTCTTGAGGTTCCCCGGGTTTCTCAGATGGCAACCATGGGGGAGAGCATTCTTGGTGACCAGTCCACGACTGTGGAAACTGGTGGCGGTTCATCTGGCCCTGGATCTCCCCTCCTTTCGACGACAACGTAAGACCTGGCTGTTCCGTCAGGCTTTCGGTGGGGGAGATGGGTAGTGGGATGGGGGGTTGGGCTGGGGATTTATAGTTCCTCCGTATTTATAGTTCTTTGAATTTTTATTGTGGTTTTATAATGTTATTTTTGTATTTTTCTTATCTATGTGTGTACACTGCCCCAAGCTGCCTTTAGGCTGGAGAGTGCAGGATAAAAAAAATTAAGTATAAATAAATTAATTAATTAAATAAATAAGACTTCAGAGGGAGCAGGATTGGACCTGAGATGTAGCCACATTCATTAAATTTTGCTCATCTCCTAGGAACACTTGCAACTCTTAATTGCTGATCATACATTCCCTCTCTTTACCATAGCATAGATGTTCGACAAGTAGATTCCAAAATTTTGTCAGAGTGACTTTCTTTTGAGACTTAAATTAAATTCCGTGACCTAGACAGCAACTAAGATATGCAAAGTTTATCAGATATAGATATGGCCATGGGCACTGTTTGGGAATCTCTGAGCTAGTTCACTCAAGAGATGACTTTAAAAAAAACATGCAGAAATCTGATCAGAGCTTTTTCTTCGAGATCTTCTTTTCTTTCTGGGTCCAAAACAGAACTTGATTCATGCCCCCCTACCTGGCTGCTCTGGAGACCTCCAACAGGATTTACAAAGTGACTGCCTTTAATTTTTTGTCCTCAATTTTTATACAGAATCGTTCAGCTTCATCAGACAAAAGACCTATATTTTTCTAAAACAACACACACTGGGAAATAATCCACACCATTTGCTTTTACATTACTTATCACCTTCCTTCCTCTTCAAAGGCATACGCTTCTCTCTTAACCTCCATCTTTTCTCCCTCAGAATCCCCTTTGCTTTAGTTTCCTGTGTGTGTGCACGTGTAAGTGCATCATCTCTCAGCCGTCGTCCCCCCGCCGTTTTTATTTCAAGGTCACCTCTCCCTTTGTTTCTCGTACTTCCATTTTTCTTTCACTAATACCCTGTTTTTCTCTTTATTTCTATAGTGGCTATCAGAAGGAAAATCTGCTACAGAAAACACCAAAAGCAACAGATATTCTTTTACTTAACTAAGGTCGCTCATAAAAGGGAAGCCCAAGGCTTGATGCAATTTTACTTTAATTAACTGTCTCCAGGACAAAAGGTATCTCCCCCACCCCCCACCCCAATCCCTTAGATGCTTTTTTCTCTGAGCGGCTTGTGTTCATGTTCCTCAAATGCTGTAAATAGGTACTGTGCGTCAGCTAGAGCGGTCATGAAACAGTGCCTTTTTTGTGAGATGCTACCAACAGAAAGGCTTCAGTAATACTCTTGATGCACATTATGTCATGCTTATTTATTGGAAACAATAAATCGGTCGCCACTAAAACTCAAAAGATAAGCTGAATGAGGAGAAATTTAAAAACCCCAACAACCCTTTGTACCAAGGAAACATTTAACCATTTTAAAAAGGAGGAAAAGGATGGAGTAAGCAACTTAAATTGTGGAGAGAATAGGACAGAGTTCTGATTTAATGTAGCATTCTTCTTCTCAAAGCAAATCATGAAGCTTAAAGAGAGCGGATGAACAAACTGTTGGGCAGTGAGAGGTAACTCTTTGATAAGGGACTTGCGGGAAACGAAGGAAGATATTTCGGTAACATTAACTAGAGGGAGTAGGAGCTCTACAAATCTGAGGGAAAGAGGTATTAATCCAACTCTCTTTTATTTCAACAGTTCAGGTCACAAATCCTGGGACTGGAGCAAAATAGGCCTGCACGGCATGCGGGGGGTAGCAACAGTCTTCAAACCTCAAGGTGTCTGTACAGCTGAATCATGGCCACACAGGGAGGACTAAATGCAATCAGCTCTTGGGCAGCTAGGAAGAGCGCACATGTTCTTCCCAGGGCCCCTTCTCTCCGATCCACCCACCCAACAGGGGAGGGGAGCCTTGGAAGAGGGTGCGGGCTCCTCCCAGGCTTCCTCCCCCCGTGATCAGCTGTTAGGTAAGTGGGAGGAGTGTGCTCCTCCAGGCCCAATCCACAAACCCCACTTCACAGCAGGGCTGCACGGCCTGACCACATGGGAGTCGACCCATTATCCCACTTTGGGCAACACTAACACACGATGCAGCCCCAGCCTTTTTCAGAGGATGCACCGCATGTTAGCTGGCTGCCCGCCGGTGGGGTGGCGGGGTGAACATCTGGTGGCCACCGGCCATACAAGCAACTGCATCGCATGTTAACGTTGTCCAAAGTACGATAACACTGCCCAAAGTGAGATAATGAGTGATTTCAGACGAGACGGGGCGGCATTCGCCCCGTCTCAGAATCACCCAAATGATTCCCCACCAGGATCACTCCGGCACGGCCAACAGACGTGCCGGGGGATCCCGGTGGGGAATCGACGAGGGGGAGGGGCTGCGCGGCGCAACATGCAGCTGCACGCCCCTGCCCCGCCACCGCCCGCCCTCTGGGGAGACGGGCGGGCGCCACGGCCAATGCGGCCGCAGCGCCCGCCCAAAATGACCACAGCCCGGAATCCCGGTGGGGATTCCGAGCCATGATCGCCGTCCAGACGTGACGGGCCCCTTCATCCCCGCTGGGAATCTCATTCACCACACGATCGGCGCCGGCCCCGCCGATCGCGTGGTGAATGAGATTCCCGGCGGGGATTGAGCGTGGTTAACATCTGGGGGGGAACTTCCGGTTCCCCAACAGACGTTACGAGGGCATTCCCCACCACAGGGAATTGACTGTGGTTGAGCGTGATCTCGTAACGTCTGAAAATACCCAAAGTCTTGTGTGGCACGCTCTCTCTCTCTCTCTGGCCCATTCATTCTAACAACATGACTATTAGAATGAATGGATCACTGAAATGAATAGCAGACTGGTTTCCCATTGAAGTCAATGGGAATATCCTAATCTGGAAATACAAATCTGTAAATACGGAAAGCTGTAAAATTTGAGATACAAATCCATAATTAATCCGAATCTGTAAATCGATCTGAATTCCCACTCCTACTAGATATACATCATGGGTGCACTCCTACTGCTGGTTTACACCGGGGGCAGGCGCACGACAGAACTGGACGGTGCGTACTCAGGCACACACGTGCCCTGGCTGTGGCCTGAGGATCCAGCCCCTACTGTCTAGCGCTGAAAGACTGAGTTCAGGGGAAAGGAGGGGAGATGAGGGAATGACCTCTAGGAGAGGACTGGAGACCGTGGCACAGATCCATAGTGTGGATCCTTCTCTTCCTTCCCCCATCCTGAGCACACCCTTTAAGCGTCCCCGCCTCTAAATCCTATCCAGCTCATGGAACTTGTACTAATTTTCAAAGTGGGCCATGGGAGGGGAACGGTTTTCCATCCCTGTTCAAGAGCAATCTCAAGTCTACCATCAGCTATTTGACAATCAACCTCACGCTGCAGCCAACAGTGTGATTTTTATTTATTTATTTATTCATTCATTCAGATTTTTACCATGCCCTTCTCTTAAAAAGGCTCAGGGCGGCTGAGCCCTGTGCATTATGTTTTCCCATAATGCACTTGTACATAGCTGTGTGGCACAGTAGGTAGGGACATAACAGCACTGTTGACACCAGGATGCCAAGAACACTGCAGCTGCCTGCACAGTAAGGTATATTAGCTGTACCCATGTCAGGAAAACTGATTCCCTCTGGTGAGAAAACAAGACATTCTCATTGTGTCAGCACTGGTTTGTAAATGTATTTATTTTTTAAGTCCACCACGAATTTCTCACATGGCTCATATTTCCATGAACGATTGCTGCAGACAAGAAAGCAACACTAAAACCCAAAATAACTCATTTTGATCATTAGAGACAGCTAAATCATGTTTATATTGAATCTGGAGCTTTGATACATTTCTAACCTGCTTGCAAACTCTTTGTTCGTAAACCTTGGCACAAGTGATTCATTTAGGATTCTGGAGTTTGGGGGGGGGGGGGGCAGGGTTGTTTCCTTTCTTACTTATTGAAAAAAAAAATACTGAACAGAAAGTGATCATCATCATGCTTTGCACAGGAAATGAAATCCTGCAGCGGTTATTGGCATGCAGAATAAAGATAGACCACATTGTTGCTGCCACAGAGAAAATGCTAAAAGAAGAAGTTACAGGCTAGCAGAATGAGCCACTGATGGAAAGTGACCCTGCAAAGTTAGTTCTCTACTGAACTGCAAAACAGAAGAACAAAGCAATGCTCACATTCATGAAGTCTTCTGTTTATGCAGTGACTTGGTACTGGACAAATTCATGTCTAACTCCCCTTGCCTTTCCCCCTGCTAACACCAATATGCTATCATTATAAAAAGGTAGGATAACCACAAGGGCGAGAGTCTGTTCAGTCTTCATAGCTCCCTGACATCTCTGTTGAGACTGCCAATATGGGAGTAAATTCCATTGGGGACACCAGCCTGGACTCAGATAGTTTAGACCTGTCTTACGGGCCTGTGAATCACCAACTATCCAATGGTAGTGACTTCTGACTGGATTCCTACTAATGAATTGTAGGTAAAGATGAGCCAATCTGATGAGCACTTCTCCTTCAGATCACATGATTTAGATTAATTTTTAAACCAGAAGTACATCTTCAGCTCTGCTTAGCTGCATAACTTTGAATTCAGTTCTTATGTAAGGAAAAGTGCCACTGTTGATTTTGTATCAAGAGATATGGAAACCAGATAGCGTGCAAAACAAACATTTGAACTTCTCTAAAAAAACTGCACACACAAACCACTTCTGCATGCCATATTTTGCACGGTGGAATGCATGCAACGTATACAACCAAGAGCTTCATCCTATGCTTTCAACATGGACAAAGACCTCAGTGAAGTTTCCCTTGGCAGCCTTGACTTCAGTGGGAGTCTAGTCTGAATGGGAAACACAGAGCTGACTCCAGTAGGAATAAATCCCAGCCTAGTTCCAGTGTCTGTTGGGTTACGTGGGTGAAACAAGATTGGATTAATAACTCACACATTTTTCCCTCGCCTCTTCTTTCCTAACATTTTTAAAAGACGCCAGTTTATCATTTCAATTATCCATTAGTTGTATTTTCCTAACCTAACCTTCTGAACACTGCACACACATGCAACTATGCACTGCTGTTTACTACTTCATGATGGTATAACTCCACCAAGGACGACAAATTGAACCATGGCATATTCCTATCTAAAGAAATGGAGTTATGCCAAGGATACAAGAATGAATATGGCCAATCAATCTTAAGTACCCACAAGTTTCTTTCATCCTGGGTTTCTATTGCTTTTCCTTGTGCCAAAGGCTCATTACAGGCAGGTGGGGAAATGTTTTCAGTTCTGTAATAAAAACAGGCATGTGGGGATAAACTGAGATTGTCACAGAAGCACCTAGTTTATAAAAGTAAACAACAAAATGGAGGATAGCTCTTTATGGCCTGAATTTATAGATTGTAGTGCTAAAAAGAACCTGGTGATGTGCGTATGGGAGATTTGATATTCCAGTGGTTCAGTGGGGGTGGGGGCTAAGAAGCTGTTCTCTTTTAGATGTATTTTTCAGTATTGCTAATTTGTGCTATTTATGCCTTATAATTTTCCATTCAGGAGTCCGAGGCCTTTTTTAAATGGGCCGCGGGTGCGGGGGGAGGGATCGGTGTCTGCATGACAGCGGGTGGTGCGGGGGGGGGGCCAGCGTACACGGGCGCACACCGTTCCCTCCCGCATCCCCACTCACAGAGCAATCACCGCTTTGGCAAAATGCTCCGTGAGTGAGCAACAGGTGGAGGTGGGTGTGCATGCATGTTGTGTGGGAGCACGCATGCAAGCACGCCCACCCACCACAGCATTCACATGGTCGGCACCCACTCATGCCCACACAGTGGATCTGCGTGGGCATGAGCGGGCCCATTTCGTGTAAAAAGGGCCTAATGTTCTACTCCACCATGCAGGGCAAAGCAGAGCACAGCTGGGCAAAACTAAACCTACACTTTAGGGAAGCAGTAGCATACTTTTCTAACTACCCTTTGCATCCCTTACGTAAGATTGCCACCTCTCGCACTCTGACCCTGAGACTCCCATGGGCCAAAATAGAAGTCTCAGGGCCGAACTGCAAGAAGTGGCAAGCTTACCCATACACCTAATCGATTAGAAGAGACACTTTCTAAATGTTCCCGTATGACATGGATGAAACCCTTCCAGTGAAAAGGAAGAAGTGGTTTTCAAGGGAATTTTGTTGATGGGGGAAGTTAAGGTGCGTACAGACATCCCAAAAAATCCCACAGTACACATCTTACAGCAACTCTGTCTGGTGATTTCCATGGAACTGTTATGATACTGAGCCACTCATATCATATGGTATACAAGTGAATGGGAACCTCTGAAATAAGATGTCACAACAGACCCATGCAAGCCACCCAATGGGGTTACAATGGGGTGTACTCAGCAGGTTTTGGGGACATCTAAAAGCACACCAAGTAAGAGAATAATTAATAACATATGGTCCCTGCCCAAAAAACTTGCAATACAAATTTAGTAAATAAAGATCCTGATTGAGATCACAATGATTTAACACAGGGAGTAACTCATCTGAAGGTTGTCAAGTCTCCATTTGGCCTTGAGACCCCAACTTTTAAATGCCTGGAATCTCCAGGCCAAACCTAAAGATCTGGCAACTCGATTTGCACCAATGTAAGAGAGATCAGAAGATAATACAGAATGGAATTACACTGATCTATATGTGGTCTGATATCAGAAACAGGCCCAAAAAAGGGAAACTGAGCAAATGAGTTAGCAAAAAGGGAGAGGAGACTATAAAAGTCAGTAGAAATTGAACCCAAGCTGCATACTATGGAAAGCAAATCACAGCCTTTGGCCAGGGGTGTAGCTAGGTTGGAATGAGCTCAGATGCAAGAAATGGACTTGGGCCCTACCTACCCGTCACCATCCTCTCCCCTGTTCCACCCCTTCCCTCCCTCCCTCCACGTGCTGAGCCTGAGTCCTGGAGGCTGCCTCGTGACGCTGCCACCAGTATTGCTCCATCCTGTGCTGCCTGCCGGGTGGGTCCCACGCATGCCATGTGGAACATCCCATGCAGGCACTTCCACTTAGCTCAGTCTCCGCCTGGCCGCGACACAAGAGGACAGGATTTGTGCCCCCTCCCCCCCCCCCCCAAGCTTGTGCCCCATGACAAATGTCCCTCCTGTCCCTACGATAGCTACGCCCCTGCCTTCGGCTGTTTCAAACAAACAATAATACAGACAAGATTTTTAAAGGGTGCTCCATCATTGTGGTGGGGGCAAAAGGACTGGCATTCTGGTTTCATTATTAAGCAAGCAAAGGCCACATGCAAAGCTGTATCAGATTATATTCATTACATCTTTAAAGCGCAGTACATGTTCCTGTAAAAAATACCAGCCCACACAAATGTAACATTATGTGCCAAGTGAATATTACTGCCTTTTTAAAATGTGCCCTGTGACTCACTGTACCACAATGGACTCACATATGTTGTTAGCTCATGATGTACCACTGGATGTACTAACTCTGGGGTAGTTTTAAAAAACATTTCTTAAAAAACAACTACCATCTGGTTTATGTACAAGTAGAAGCTTTGCCAACTTTCTTACTTTTGTCATGTGTTCCATGACATTTTATGTTTTTCCCAAAACTCTATCTTCTGTAGTCCACATGATGAAATGAGAATCTCTGCATTCTTCTTTGTTAGCTAAGTTTCAGCCTTCATAGGCCTTTTTCTAAAGTGCGCAGGTGCGTGGGGGGATGGGTAGGCGGCGTGGTAGACGGGCGGTGCATGGGCGTGCGTTCCCACGGACGACCACCCACCTCTACCCATCTCCATGAACGCCCGTGGCTCCATGCGTGGGGGATGGGTGGAGCATGGGAGCGTGCACGCACCCACCCACTAGCCGTGGCGTTCCCACGGACGCCCAACCATTCCCCCGCGCCCGCCACAGCGTTCAAACAGACGCTCCCCCCCCACACACACACACACGTGGGCGAGGAGGGGCATCCGTTTGAAAAGGGCCATCGTTTTAGAGAAAAGCTTGAAAACATAATCCAAGTACAACCTCAGGGCTAAGAAATTTGAGGCAAATTGAAAGAAAAAATGAAGAAAAGCTATCATTACACTTCTCATTTTTATTTTTAAAGCTGGTTTTATGGTATCTTAAGGACAAATTCTTGAATTTCAGCCCTTGGGTTTGGAAATATTGAAATAGTTTATACTTATCATCAGAAGGTACTTTATGGCCCTTTTTAAACGGACTGGGAAGGAGCCACGGTCCATGGGGGATGGGTGGAGACGGCAGCAGGTGTGTGGCGCATGGGCAGATCATCACATGGATGCCCACTCACCTCCACACAGAGGCATCTCCCTTGCCTCCAATGCCTCCGTGCATGGCGGATCAGTGGAGGTGGGTTGTCATGGGGACATGGGGGCAACACACCCATTTGGGGGGAGATGACTCACATTTTGGGGATATGTGGCGTGTGATGCGAAGGGTTAAACAGATTGTAAGATCAGTTACTGCAAGATACTGAAACCAGTTGCCAGAGTGGGGGATGAGATTCCCTTTGTCATGGCAAGTAGCTAGTTTGTTGCCAGGCATCGGACAGGTAACCTTCCCAACTTGATAACAATAACAATGGCCAGGAGAAAGGGAAGTGACCTAAGGCCTCCAGCGAGGAAGAAGAAGGAACTTCTTCTTCAAGAATTAACTCTCTTCCATCTTGACTTTCAACGAGTTAACAGCTCAGGAGAGGAGCTGCCACATGTTGGCAGATTATGGACTAAAGACTTGACTATGAACTAAGATTTGAACCCGGTCTTCAACATCAAGGCCGAGACAGCAACTGATGGACCAGTATTGCACCCTTAGGGTAAGGGGACAGTCAGGGAATATCAGTGGATTTAGAATGCGTGTATTTTATGTTTGATTTATTGACTTGCACTATCTGATCAACAGCCTTGTACTTGTATGTAATCAATATATGTTTTATAATCAAGCCTAGC
>QEPC01009797.1:1124701-1150958 GCA_003113815.1 Sphenodon punctatus | reverse complement strand
CCCAGGGGAACAAGAGGTATAACCCTGACTATAAAACAGGCTTCCGGCCCAGACAAAACTGGGAAGGCCACGAGGCAACCCAGGAGGGGGGAGGAGGCCAAGGGGGAAACAGACCCCAACAAGAAGGAGACAATAGGTCCCCAAAAGACAAGCCCGGGGAAGCATCCGGGGGAAGGTGGGACAGAGATCCCCAGGCTCAAGGGCCAAACTCATCTCAGACCCCTAGGGGAGGGCGAGGGAATTGCTACCAGTGCAACAAGCCAGGGCACTTAAAGATAAACTGCCCAGACATAGAGGGAAGGGAAGAAACCTCAGCAAGGGCAGGGGTTTGCTGTATATCTGCACATAAACCAATCCCAGAGGGGACATTGCCTTCCGACAAATTCAATAAGGTGTGGTAAAAGAAAAAGAAGCAAATGAGGAAGGCAAGGATTAATGATGTACCCTGCATTGGATGGAGGGATTCCATGGCAGACGTGACAGTAGCCAGCAGTCGGGTGATACCAGCGGAGTGTATACACCCCACTAAAACGATCATCAGAGAAGGGGTGACAGGACACAAGACAGCTCCCATTGCAGAAATAGAATTGGAATGGAAAGGGCTGAAGGGACCCCTAGAAGTAGCAGTAATAGAGGACTTGAAACAGGACCTATTAATAGGGGATGATATATGGGGGTGGCAGACAGCCATGGCAGCTAGTCAGGCCTGTCAGGTAGAACAGGCCAGATCCAGGCAACACCCCATAGCACAGGAAGAACAGGGACAGGAATCTGGGAGGGAACCGGACACCGGGGTCCAAGAGACAGTCCCCGAGGAACAGAGCCCTGAGAGGCAAACTGGGTCCATTTGCATATCTTCTAGCCAGCAGAGCCAGCTGCAGAGTGGAGCACAGCTCAGGAGTAATTCGCCAAAGGAGCAGCACCACCAGCCAGAGGATGAGGTTGGGGGCGCAGAAGGAACAGAGACCCCAGGGATGGGCCTTGACGGCAGCCCTAGAGGGGAGGTCCTAGAACCCAAAGAGAAGGCAGCAAAGGATACAGTAATCCTAGAGGGTAGCCCCAGAGCTGAGATTGGGGAGCCCAAAGAAAGGGCTGCAAGGGAATTAGTGGCCCAGGAGGGAAACCCTATAACAGAGGCTGTAGAGCCCAAGCAGGGGCTTGCAGGGGAAATAGTGAACTGTGGGACAGGCCTGGAGGGCAGCCCCAAAATAGAAGCTGTAGGGCCCAGAGAAGGGGCAGCAGAGGGAATAGTGACCCTAGGGACAGGCCAGGAGGCCAACCCTACAATGGAAAGAGTAGAGCCCAAGGGGGGAACGGAGGTAGAGATCCCACAAATGGATGGGGTACCCCTGGGTGGAGTAGAGAAGGTTAAGCTGGAGGTTTTGGTGTACCCCAGCCTAGCAAGCTCAGAGGATTTGGAGCCGGGGGTTATGGAAGGCCCCAGCTGGGAGCAGCTCAGGCAGACAGCTCAGGAACAGGAGGTAGAATTCACCCCTGACTGTGGAGAACAAGTAATCAGGGGGGTGGAAAAAGCAGTTAGGCAGCCACTCCCAATCACAGGGCAGCCTTTTGAGAGAGTGGATACAGATACAGGGGGACCCCTGAAACAGAAAATAAGGGGAAAGCACCCTGGTCTGACCCTGGTGGAGGCAGCAACTAGATACCTGGAGGCCACGACTCTACAGGGGCCACTGGGGTTGCTAATGGCCTGAAAAAGATGTTTTTGCAGATGGGTTTTCCATCAGAGATATGGGATGACAAAAGAGGAAATATCCTAGCAGAGGTAGTAGACTGTCTAGGGAATGACAAGAATTCCCTACCACAAGTAATATGGAATAATAAAGGAGGAAATTCCCTACCAGAATGGAAGGAATTCCTAGTAGAGGTAGTTGACATGCCTAGGGGGTGCTGTGGGGTTAAACATGTGCCAACCACACCCTATCTCCTGGCGAGTGACAAAACCACAAATTATTCCCTTGAAAATTGGAGGAGATGCCTCAGGAATGACAAAACTCAAAAGTATTCCCTGGAAAATTTACACTCACCTCCACACAGAGGCACCTCCATTGCCTCCAATGCCTCTGTGCATGGCGGATCAGTGGAGGTGGGTGGAGCGCGGGAGCATGCACCCCCCCCCCACCAGCTACGATGGTCAGACGGATATCCTCCCTCCCTCCCCCCCCCCCGTCGCCCACACAGTCGCACACATGGACGAGGAGACGTCTTACTGCAGTGTCTAAGAGAAATCTACAGCGGGCACTTCTGAGGTGTTGAAACACACAGACAGACACAGACACTCACTGTTTAAGTGCTACCTGCAGGCACTCTGAGGTCAATGCTGCTTGATGTCAAGGACAGCCAACCCTTGATGGCTAAAAAGGACCTTTTAGGTCCTTTTAGAAGACTGAGAACCTTTCAAGATCAACCCTCTTCTGTACCATCATTTCCATAGCTGGCAAGTACCAACAGCAGAAAACAAACAGAACAAAAAGAAAAAAAAAGGGGGGGGGGGGTGCTACACAAGAGACTGAACTAACGGAGCTTGTGACAATAGTTCTGCTTTTGCCTGCAGAAAATAGACAGCCTTCCAAAAGAAACAAACCAAGCCAATGGGAGTTCAAAAAAACAACAACTGGTATTCAAACTGCACAGGACATGTGATGTTCTTTCACTTGGACAAATAGGACTATCCTAGTGCAACCAGCTTGAAGGCATCATATAAAGGGACAAGGCAGGTAATTTATCTTTTAGTTAGACTGCCCGAGGACGGGCATAGACACTTCAGGATGGGACTCATTTTAATTCTTCCTCTATTATACCTTTTCGGCTACAGCTTTGATTTACCAACATGTTTTTATGTAGCTTGTATAGGCTCCCCCCTGGAATATATTCATAAAAGTGCAAAAACACATGGAGAATGAACAGAATCCAGAGGTTTTCTTAAACAAAAGTCTTACTCAGAATTGCCAAAGCCTTTGCTACGCTTCAAACAGATGAAAATGTTATTTAGTTATCTCCATTTGCTCAGCTCAGAGGCCCTGCACAGCATCCTGTTGGTAGGCAAAATGCTTTAGGTATAAGCTTATTTGTTGGTCCATCTACTAGCGAATCTTCAAGTTCTTCATGATATTAGAATGTGTTAATGTTCGGACGCTCTGGTTATCAATTAACAGCAATGGCACACTTAAGAGAGTAACGGAGTGAAGGCTTCTGAGCAGTAATGTCAAGTCAATGTGGAAGACATTGGCTTGACTCAAAACAGAAGATCAGCAAAGTCAGGCGGACCATCAAATCAACCCATCTGGAACAGGATTGTATGAGATTTATGGGAAACTGTGATTATCATTGACTGTATGGTCATCAAAGTACACATCAAGCATGATCTCATACAACCTTCCTTGTTGGTATGGTTTTCTTCATGTACAGGGAACACACAAAACCAATTACTTGTACTTGTTGCTTTCACACAGCAGATGTATCCAAACTGGATGGATTTATGACCCTTTCCATCAAATTTAAATAATCAATGTAAATTCTTCTGTTGGAAGAAAGAATCTACTGTAACTGGGATTGATGCTTTTGGGGTTTCAAGTATATGAGATCTGAAATCAAGGTGGGACATGGAAAAAAAGATATTTCTGAAGTGTAATCTGAATAGCTTTTCAGATTCAAAAATAATCAGTCTACTTTCTTAAAATAACTAGTTATGCAATCGGCTGCCATAACAACTGTGTCTCTGTATACAATAAATATGACCATGTATGTAATTCTGTCAAAATTGCTGTGCCTTGTTTTTTTGGCCTTGATACATTCATAACAAAGCTCCTTTATATTTCCACTAGATGTTGGCCCAAATAGAAACCTTGACTCTGTTTCTCAGACACTCATTAAGAGACATTGAGATTAGAATCCAAACCTAGATGCAGATAAGATTTTTGTAGCTCTACTTCTGTAGTTATAATGGAGACCTACTAAAACACTAGCTCCAACCTTTGGAACCTTTCAAATCCAGATCCATATTTTACAGCTCCCACTAATCTCCATAGCTACGGTAAATACCTTTGCCGTATGTTTCCTCCCTACTGCAATTTGCAGATGTTAACAGTACAGACATTGAATTTAAAAGTTTACTATTACATTTTTACTGGTGTGACCAGGACCTACATTCAGATAGATTGTTTCAACTGTCATTGTAGTTTAGAGCAAAGTCCAGGAAATGCTCTCTATGGCCCTTTTTACATAGGTCCGGGAGAAGCCGTGGTGTGGGGGATGGGTGGAGACTGCGGCGTGTGGGCGGCCCGTCACACGGATGCCCACCCACCTCCATGCACATAGGCACCTCCGTTTTCCCCAATGCCTCCGTGGGGGGGGAATTGGTAGATGTGGGTGAAGCACCCACGCCCCACCCACCCATCCCCACTGGCAGTCACATGGACACCACCACCCAGTCGCACACGTGGGCGGGGGGTGGCATCTGTTTAAAAAGGGCCTATGAAAGAGTTGAGCAAATGTTAAGGAAAAAGCTTCCAATCATTCTCTTTCGTTTCTTTGCTCTGTGATTCATTGACCTTTAGATTTCATTGTTGTTGCAGATTCCACCATCTCAGCAGTCCAGGTTTTCTCAGGACAATGGAAGAGACTTGATGAAAAGGCCAGTCTCTATGAAAGACTTGGATTAAACAGCTCTATAAAAGCGGGTTGACATCATCCAATTCCTCAGCTGAGTAGAGTTCCAACATAGGTGAGGATAAAATGATCAACTGCATTCTAACATGTATACCAGGCATATAGTAGTAATATACTATTTAGAGTTCAAACTTAACTAAGTATATAGAAATAAAAGAGAAACACAAAGGAAAAGGGAATACTAAACTTGTTCGTTTCTACATTATTTACCACAGATACTCCCAAATTGTGGGTCAGGATCTCTCACAGTTTGCTCAATACTGGTATACTCGACGCTGTCTTTGTTGCTATCTGGGATTACATTTAAAACTCACATTAGAGTCACACAAGCAAAAAGAATGGGAAATACTGATTGACTAGCTTTTCTACCTACAACAAGGCAAATTAAGGTAGGCAGGCAAAAGTCACGGAAATAAAATTTAGGTTCTGGAATAATGAAAAGAGGGCAAGCGCAGTAGCTGTATATAGATATAAAACTGTAAGTACCCTGTGGGAGGTACTGGGTCCTGGGGTATGTATATACAGGCTTCAGCAGGAAGCCGATGCAGGATCTTCTCAAAAGTGTTCTTTATTCGCAGTTCCATGTACGGAGTCAGGTGTGCTCTCCCTTAGGCCCTGCCTGGCTAAGCACAGTCCCTCCTGGTCAGGTATCAAACCTCCCCTCCCATTGTCAGGTTCAGGCTACCAGCTCAGTTGCCCCCCTGTAGTCCTCAAGTAGAGCCTTCCCCCAGGCTCTGCTGACTGGACACAGTCCCTCCTGCAGTCAGCTTAGAGTCAGAGCCCCTCCCCCCCCTGTTCCTGCCTCTCTCTCTCTCCTCTTAGGGTGATTTCAGACGTGACGGGGTGCCTATTGATTCCCCGCCAGAATCAAAACAGCCCGTCAACAGACGAGCCGGCTGATTCCGGCAGGGAATCTGGGGAGGGGGCGGGGCTGCGGAGCGCAACGTGCGGCTGCACAGCCCTGCCCCCCCTCACACTCCCCCAGCAGCCCGCCCTCCTGGAGACAGGCGGGCGCAACGGCCAATCCGGCCACTGCACCTGATTCCATCCCGGGGTCTGGGCCACGGCCCGGAATCGGCAGCGGTAACAGATGTTACAGTCTGCCGATTCCGGGCCGTGGTTCAGTTAACCACGTTTTTGGAGATGGTGCCCGGACCATCCTCGAAAGCGTGGTTATTTTGCTCACCGCCGGTGGTTCATCATGCTGAACATCTGGCGGCGAGCAATGAGACGTTACGGAACCATCCGCCACCACAGGGGATTGTCCATGGTTGACCGTGATCTCATAAAGTCTGAAAATACCCTTAGTCAGCAGCCTCCTCTAGGCTTAAAGCTGGCCAAACCATGCCCAGTCCAGCTGGCCCTACTCAGGCCCTTGGTTGCTAGGCCCTGGAGGCTAGCCCCGCTGAGGCACCTCAAGGAGCCATCCTGTGGCACCTCAGTGGCTATGCCCCAGGCCGGTGCTACCGCCTCTTAAAGGACCAGGCTCAGACAGACAGCTGGGGAGGGGGGGGGGAGGTTTGGGGATTGGGTTTTTTATATGTCTTGTTTTTATTTGCTTTGTAAGCTGCCCTGAGCCATTTGGGAAGGGTGGGGTGAAAACTGGACTAAATAAATAATACCTGGGGAAATAAAGAACACACATGCAAACAGAGAGATAGACCAACAACTGAATATGAGGAAGACAAGAAACCTGTGTTTACTGCATTTTCCCCATTGCCGCCAACGAGGAAAACGTAGTGAACCCTGCCTAAGGTTGACATTAGACAGCATATTAATATGGACTCTTCTAATATGTGAGGCTGTTGAAAAAAGCAAAGACTAAAGCTTGGCTGCAGGCCTCTACTAGCCCTTACTGCTGATGCAAGTCCAATTAAAAGGAGCCAGACTCATGTCAGCATTAAAGACAATAGCTGGCTGCAAATAGCTTGAGGATGGCAGTGATAGGCTAGAAAAAAAAAGAAGGCTTTGTGGGCTCCGATCAGTCTACATATACCTTCAAGGTTACAATGGGTATTTTCAGAAGTGACTCTACCACGCTTTCCCACACTTAACCCCACCCCGGAGTCACAACCACCGTCACTTCTGTTTGGCGGCCGACAGATGTTCACCACGTTTTGCCCCGAACCATGTTAGCGGTTACAACTGGTTGTGATCTCAGAAAATCATGGGGAACAGATAGTGGTAAGCACTACCACAGTTCGGGGCAAAGTATGGTAAAGGTGCACCGTCATGTCTGTTCTTGGTATCGGCCAACCCCGAGACAGGGTGGCAGCTGTTACCCGGGATTAGGTCTAAGCGTGGTAGCATCACTTCTGAAAATACCGAATATGTATAAAGGCAGGGAGTTAACCTCTCTGAAAAGACAGTAGGGAAAAAAGTAATTGCTTGAAATTGAGGAAGGAAAACTCAAAGACAGAACATAAGAAAAAAAATATTTAAAGACTTGCACCTGGGCATAGGCTCCCAAAGGAGGTATTCAAGGCACACGTTCAGATACTCAAAAATAGCTTAGAAAGAAGCTAAGAAAAACTAGATGTATGTAAAGTAGCTCTCCAAAATTTAAAGAACGAGGAAACTTTCTGGGAGCTCCTGCTCTTGTACAGAAATATATATAATGCACTGGTTCACGGGTTTGGAGAAATGGAAATACAGAACATTCTGCATTTGAGCCAAAGGTTGAAATGCAACCCAAGTTAATAATGACTAAGGCCACAATCCTGAAACCACTTCACTATCGTTGCTCACGAGTAAGTGGCTTCAGGAATGAGGTGCAACTGTTGATCACTCATTGGTTTCTGTGAAATGAACTTTGGCGTTTCTCAGTCCAGTTTCTAGCAGAATGAACATCCATATTGCAGAAGCCACAATCCCAATTGGCAAGCTTGTTTGCCGTCTCAGTACTGTGGCCAAGAATGAAAGGGCACGAAGCCCACACTACTTTTATTTCACCTTGAGATAAGAAACATGGGTTTGATCATCGCCAATCATGACGCAGACCCCAAAAAGCAATTTAATAGGCTTTAAAATAATGAAATTTTGAGGGGAAAAAGTATTTGGCACTTGATTTTTATGAACCTTTTGGTTTATGAGCCCTCTCCTCTGCATACCCTAAACAGCAGACACATTTTCAAACTATTTGAAAGCATGAGGGCTAGAAACTTAATAAAAACTAAGATTCTCACAATTTCAGCCACCGGAGCTTTAAGAAAACACTTAAAATAACAAGAGCTGGCAACTCTGAAGGAGTCGGTAGGCAATATGTGTGGCGAAAGCTTACACAGCTTGTGCCCATACTGCACCCTTCTATGGATCAGCAGAGAAGCAAGATTATCAATGCAGCACCTTTTAGGAATACAGAAATATACTGCACTTAGTAATTACCTTAGTATTCTCAATGAGACATGGGTACAAACAAAAGAGGCATAAAATTCCATGTACCAAAATCCCCCCCTTTACAAGCATTCCCATCCCAACTGCACTCACCAGTCGGAACTTCTGTCCCCTCCTCAATGTGGATGGGCAGTGATGGTTCCTCCATAGGGTGAGGCACTGATAGAAAGTAATGAATGATGGTAGTATTCGTCGCAAAGTGACAATAATAAGATGGTCCCTTTCTTATCATTATAATTACAAATGCCTGATAATTGCCACAAAGGAGTTTGTTTTCCCCATCAAAGGATTACATGCAAAGAAATGACTCCCTTCAAATATTCATTTACCTCCCTGTCTTGAGAGAAAGTCCTGGGAACATCACCTCTGGGATTTAGCATATATCTGAAGAATCTACCTCTGTGAGCTTCTATGACCTTGGTCTCTTTTAAAGATTTCACATTCTGGGGCATGTATACATTTCCCAAAATTACCAAAGAGGGCGTGTGATCATTCAGAATCCCAATCAGAGAATTTGTATTCATAATCAATTCACACCTTTCTAAAAAGTCACACTGTCCAGGAGGTTTCTATCCTGCAAGCTTTGCAATCCTGGTACTTGATCATATTCTATTTGTTCATATCCCTGGAGTTTAACTTTCTTTTTAAAACTCATACTGTTGAAGAAGCCAAAGAGCTAACACATATAGGCCCTTTTCAAACGGGTGCAGGTGTGTGTGTGTGTGGGGGGGGGGGGGATGTGCGCACGGTGCAGGAGTGGCGCATGGGGGACTGTTACACAAGCGCACCCCCATCTCCACCTAGCCCACCATGCATGGAGCAACCGCTGTTTTCGTCGGTTGCTCCATGCGTAGGGGATAGGTGGAGATAGGTGTTACGCGGGAGCGCTCCCATACCCCTGCACACCCATCGCGGTGTTTACATGTGACTCACACACACATGCACACGCAGGCACCCACGCGTGCATTGTATGGGGGCGTCTCATGTAAAAAGGGCCATAGAGAGAACAGTTACATACAGGCAGAATGGTGTACTTCAAATCTGAGTCAGATTATTTGACATGAAGAAAGAAAAGAGAAAGGCACTGGCACTTAAAGTATGCCTTTGACTCTTGAAATGCCATATATTGTATGTAGTTGGGGGATTCCTGTTTTAAGATCTCAAAGAACTGTGTTCTTTGTTCTCTTTTGGTTTGACTTTAGTACATTACAGTTGGAAACTGAAATGTGACTCCTGCAGTATTTCCATTGCTCTCGCAATAAAGAAGTGGTACAGGCTCTAACGTAATCAATTTATAGCATCCCAGTCTTGGGAAAGACACTTCTTTTTAATTTACAGCAGGGATTGTTTTTTTCCCCCTGAATATATATATTCTGCTGCACTGAACACTGAAGAACCTTGTAATCAACTGGCGATTTTGATGATTTCCACTGGAAATCATCTATTTTCAGTAGAATTCTGTTTAGCAACAGACTTAGCATTCCAACACAAGTACATTTTGCAGGGTTCAAAGGAACACTGATTTCTGCCTACATCTAAACCCTCTTCTAACTTAAAATGCATAACAAGGGGTAGCACAAGAAAGAAGATGAGCAAAAACACATTTGACTATAAAACTACCATACTAGGCACAGGAATCACAGCCTCCAAGGGTGCTGCTTTTATCTAAAAGCAGAAATAGCATTCCAGCCCAACAATAGCAAAAAAAAAATTAGTTTTTTTTTTTTTTAAATGTCACCACAAAGATTTTAGCTACCTATTAGCCAGCAGTTGCTATGCAAATATAATGCAGAACTTTAATTCAGGAATTACATTATTTTATTTAAAATGCTGATTTACAAGAAGTTTGCCCAGTAATGCTTCTGGGCTTGCTATGCCATTGAACACAATGCAGGCATCAAAGTTATGCAAAACAGGCTGGGCACCACAGACAATGCAGTCATTTTCCTTATGGAAGCTAACTTGCTCTCCAGAAATGGTGTTCTTAAATCTATGCAACCTCTTAAAATGTATTGCTGAATTTACTAATTTAAAAGAGTTTTTAAAACAGATTTACAAGCAAGCCAAGGCAACAGGCGGTGTGTAAAATGCTGACCTCCATTAACATTCCATTTTACTTGTTCTATGTAATGTATAGTACAAGGCTTATCTGCTCTGCCTAGGCTGAGCATTTAGTCTGGAGGCAAATGTCTTCACAAAACATCTGCAACTATATTCACCAATAGCTGGAGGCACTGGCTCTTTATACATTGCCACAGGTTTGTACTAGGAGCCTAAAATATCTATTTGCTATTTGAGGCCACGCGCACACAAAAACAACTTTACAGACGTAACTTGGATTTTGTAGAATCCAAGAGAGAGAAACATACTTAGCACAGGACTGAGAGCTAGGAACTTCGGAAACCTAAGTGCTGAACTTTCACATTGGGTGTTTTTAGACAAGCCCCTCCCCACCCTTTACCCACTCCTCCATGCATGTTGCAGAGCCGCACTGGTGCCCTATTCACCCCTGCAACATGCATGATGGGTGGGTGGGTAAGGATGGGGAGGCACTTATCTAACAACACCCACTGATTCATTATGTGGCTTTGGACTAATTACATAATTGCTTTGTCTCTATTTCTCTTATCTCTAATGGGATGACAGTACTTACCTGTTTCAGAGTCACCTTGTGCAAATGATATCATAGTGTCTGTAAAGTGCTTTGTAACAGTGCCTAGATGCTATGGTAATGCGCACTACAGAACTCACTCCATAGGCAGCTAGACTCACAATAACAGGTGTTGGGTATATATTGTTGTATAATTGTAGGTGTTCTTTACATGCTATTTACTGGTTCTATGGACAGATGGTTTATGTGCTCAGCATTTGAACAATTTAGTCGTGCCTACATTCCTTGTGTAATTTCATAAACAAGTGTAAATAATAACACTTACATGAAGAAGAGTCCTTCCTGAATGGATTTTCTCGTCCTGTTTCAGAAAAAGAAAGAAAGAAAAAAAAAGAAAGCTAAAATAAAAAAAAAAAGGAAAAAAATCGACCAGGATACAAACAGCATCATTCTGCAAATGACATCTCACAAATGATATGCGCGGACTAAAGAGGTTTTTGAGGTACATCAGGGCGGCAAAGATAATGGTAATGCCGAAAAAAGGCCAACGTTTCTTAGCTGCCATCCAACTGCAATTTTTTTTTAAATGTAAACCGCCACAGAAATTCTGCAGTGTCTCAAGAGCAAGCAAATTACACTGAACTGTGCTGTAGTGAAAGTAAAGGGGGTTTTCAAACAAGACAATAGCCCACTGGAGTCCATGTTCAGTCCATGCAGCCCCCACTCACGTTTAGCGTGTCCAACCTAATAAATGGCTAGCTCTGAGTGTGTACGACACATACAAACATTGTATTTCCCAGTTCTTTTGAGTTCTCTGTGAGGGGAGTGGGGGCTACAGGTTAGAGTGGCAACTTGAACCCAGGACTCCTGGGTTGTCTGTCAAAAGGTGGAGAGCAGGGGAGAGGAAAACAGGCTCAGAACCAGGATCATTGAGTTGTCTGTGAAGTTAGTGCAGCAGCTACTGGATTAGAGTGGGGTGGAGAGGCTGGAAGTCAAGAGTCCTGAGTTCTCTGTTACAGGGCTGGGATCAAGTAGATTAGCGGGGTAGAAAAGGTGGGAGCCAGGATTCCTAAGTTCTCTCTTTCTAAAAGAGGAAATGGAGGGGGTGAGGGGCCAGCTCGCGCCCTCCTGTTCCCAGCTTCGGTGTTGCTCATGGCCTGCGGGGAGGAAGGGGACTGGGGCTGGGGGACGAGGACAAAGTGTGGGTGCATGGAGCCTAAGTTGTAAGTGAGCACATCTTTACTGCTAACATGGCACAGAAGTTCCTCTCCCTCTTTCCTGTCCATCCTTCTTGATGGGGTCACCATCCGCCCCGTTCCCTAAGCCCATAGCTTGGGCTTCGGCTTTGACACTCACCTTTCCTTTAAACCCTACATCGACTCTGTTGCCAAGTCCTGTCGCTTCACCCTCCACAACACTGGTCAGATTCGCCCCTTTCTCTCTGTCTCCTCAGCCAAAACCCTTGTTCATGCCATAGTCATCTCTCGCCTTGACTACTGCAACCAACCTCCTCCTTACTGGCCTCCCCCACTCTCATCTGTCCCCCCTTATCTCCATCCAAAACTCCGCTGCTAGGGTCATCCACTCAGCCTGTCGTTTTGACCACGTGCAGCCTCTCCTCTCCTCGCTTCACTGGCTCCCCCTTCCCGAACGCATCCTTCACAAACTCCTGGCGTTCACTTACAAATCCCTTCACAACCTGGCTCCCCCTTACCTCTCAGCCCTAGTCTCCTTACACACTCCTGCGCGCACTCTCCGCTCCTCCTCTGTCCCCTCCCTCGTCTCCCCTGCTCCCCTAACCATCTTCGTCCCTTCTCCCTTGGTGCCCACCATGCCTGGAACTCCCTCCCTGCCCTCATCCGCCTTGCCCGCCCCCCTCCACACCTTCAAATCCCTCCTCAAAACCCACCTCTTCCTCGCCGCCTTTCCCGACGCCTGCTAGAACTTTCCTTTCAATATTTACAGTCTGCCCTCACGCAGACTCCTGCCAACTGCAACCAAACCAAATACGTGCACCTGAGACTTCACATCCGCTTGAATGTTTTTATCCCTTGTCTCTCCCTATGTCCCCTGTCCCTGTCTTCCCCCTCCGTGTCTATTAGATTGTAAGCCATAGGCAGGGACCGCGTCTATCTTATTGTTCTGTAAAGCGCCAGGTACACAGCTGGTGCTGTAAAAATGCTTATAATAATAATAATAATACTTGTGGGAAGACCCTAAGTGAGAGCAGAGAGAGGGGCAGAAAACGGTCACTTGTCAGACCAGGATTTTCGCCCAAGACTCTATGGTGCTGGCAGATCTGTATGCTTGGAGGAGCTGCATGCAACCTGTTTGATGGGACACAGACACCTGGGTGCACATTAGCCCACATTCGCCTGCATGGTGGGCTCCACATTCTCCAAGACCCCGCCATGAGTGGGGTCTGTGTGTTCAGTGGGTGGTGGCCACATGGCTGGTGCCAGCGAACACCTAATAAATGGGCAGGTGGACACCCACCTGGTGTGAGCTATCAAGGCTACAAGGGCATCTTATCTGCGGCATGGTAGGAAGGCTTTTGGTTACTTTCTAATATCCTCATTGACAGATTCGTAATCCATGTATAGAATCTCTTGTCACTTAATTACCCAATGCTAACATGCATGTCATGGCGGACTACTACACCTTCAGGCAGTGACTTGCAGGTTTTAGACTTGCAACCTTCCACCTCCAGTGCTCAGACCACGTTACACTGAGGCAGAAGCTCTGCAGCCAAATTAACTGATGATGCTACAAAGCTGCAACGGTTAGAGGATAGGGGAAGGTCGTAACAACTAAGAGAATGTAACTGTTCACATAAAATAGGGCTTACCCAGGAGTAAACAACCCTGAATAAAACTACTACGAAAGAGTTTAAGCCATTTCGTATAGATGCTCCCAGCTGCAGCTTAATTAACCAAATTCCATGTTATGGGATAGGAGTGGAACATACAATAAGTTGTGTGTGGTAACTCTTACCTAAGTCTGGAATAATCTGTAAGGTCCCAGTCTAAGGTGTGTCTGCGTGCACAATGATTGTGCCCAGTATGCACATGTCATGTACACTGTATACACTCAGTGTGCACCGCATGCACACCGGGCATACAGACCTTGGATCGGCCCCTAAGAATTTACCTGGATAAAAGTTACCACACACTGTTGTTCTGTTCTGTGTGTTCCACAACATGGAACAGGAGTTAATTCACCATCAGGTAGGAGAAGTTGTTTACCGCAGATAAGTGGCATTTTGTGTGAATGAGCCCTCACAATCCTTCACTAGAGAAAATAATGTGGCACAACCATGGGCACAATGCTGCTCCATGCCACTCCCCATTTGCCCATTATGGTTGTTGCACAATCAACTGCAACAGTCTTTTCAAAACTTCTTCAGGGGCATCTTACACACAGGAACTAAATTAAGTTAAATCAAGGTTGATAAGTCATGGTCAAATCTTAAGAGGCACGAGCTAAACCAGCATAAGCCAAGTTTTAATGCCCATACAAAAAGTTGCACCTGTTTAACAAAATCAGTTTTTAAAAGCTCACATGCATTTAGTTAAACTAGTGCAGCCCTGCCTGGGTTCAATCACACGAGACATTAACCCACTTTGGGCAACATTAACACACAATGCAGTGAATTGTATGGCTGGTGGCTGCCAGATGTTCACCCTGCCCCAGGGTGGGGTAGGCAGCCAGCTGCTATGCAATGTGTCCGCTGGAAAAGGTCGGAGACGCAGCATGTAGTAATGTTGCCCAAAGTGGAATAAGGGGTTGCCTCCCATGTGGCCAACTCCTGCCGACCTGCTGTGAAGCCAGGCTGAGGATCGGGCCCAGAGGAGTGTGCTCTTCCTGCCCACCTAACAACCGATCAGGGGAGGGAGGCCCCCTCCCTCTGATCAGCTGTTGGAGGAGTGGGAGGACCACTGACCCAACAGCTGTCTAGCAACAGCAGGTCCAAGTCCTTCAGCACAGCAGAAGACTGGACATCCAGCCCTGGGTGGCCATCTCCTTGGGCCCAACCCAGGGCATGGCAGGGCTGGTGATGGCTACAGTGGGGCAGATTCTGTGGTCTGCTTTCCCCACCAGTCCAAACTGTGGCAGATGCAAATGCCCACCCTGAGGCAGGCAAAGGATCGGCCCTGCCCCATCTCGTGTGGCTGTACCCCCTTGAGTGCAGACCAACCCTAAATATCTGTACTAGTTGCATGAATGACCAAACTCATAAATACACACTTTCTTCCTGTTCATTCAAAGTGTGAGTCCACAATTATTTTGCATTCAGCTTAGGGACGGGCATCATGTTTTGATCTCAGTTTCACTGGCGTAAACTTAGTGTCACTCAAAAAAAGTGACAGTATATGAAACCAAGAGAAGTAAAGTACATCATTAAAGGGTGTGTCAGCAAAAAAACAACCAGAGTTACTTCTCCTTATTTAGGGCATGTTCTGATGAACTAAAGTAACTACTTCAATTTAATTAAACTACTACACTTCAGTACCATTCTCACTGAGGCTGCCACCAGATGCAGTTACATTGCAATCTCCCACAATGGTCATGACAAACAATGTTACCCTGCTCTTTTTACTTCAAAGTAAAGTGTTTGCATTACAGTTACGGTCTCATTTTTTAGGAGTACATATTTCCTTCCTACTCCTGACTAACTTTGGTTTAGAGCTCTTGACATGAACAATTTAGATGTAAAAGTGATTTGAGGCTTATCTACATTGTAGTAGTAACTGTTGGAATGTGCCCTTTGATTTTGAAGCACTGTGCTGCACTAAGAGTTCCCGACACCCATAAGAAATTTCAGCTGCAACTCGGACTGCAGCTGTTTCTGAAACTTCTTTATGGGCATCTTATGGCATGATCAATAATCAATTCACAATAATAGAATCATAATAAAATCAATGCGTAAATTCAGTAATGCACCGGCTGGCACTCTCTTTGAACAACTGCATGTTGAGACCATAGGGAATATCACCATCTGAGAATCTGTCTCAAGCATAGGCTGTGTTGCATAGGGCAGGCACCTCAAGGCTTCATCCTCAAGGGTCAAAACCTCAGTTGGTGAAAAACAGTATAGCTCCATTCAAATTAGTGGCACTACATTAATTTACACCAGCTTAGGATCTGATCCATGACTTCTCTGAACACTGAGCACTCAATCTTGCAAGTGAGCTGCACACAAAGGTACTACTAAGGTCAATGGGAATTTGTGTGTAAAGCGTTTGAAGCAGTGATTCTCAAACTGTGGGCTGGGACCGTTGGGGTCATGCTCTATTCTAGATTGATAATCCAAATATACATGCCTCTGTTGTTGGGGGGCAGGGAGGGGCTTGCATTTAAGTTTCAAAAAGGGCTCATGCATGCCAAAAGTTTGGGAACCACTGACTTGGATGATTGCACCCTGGCATTGCTTTTGAAAGCACCTCGTAGTGGCACAACTGCAGGTGAACAATGGGAAAAAAGCCCAACCTTACAGTGTAATTTACTCAACGTTGCTGTTTTTAATGTGTATCTATTGTATTGTGAATTGTTTATGGCATTACTTTTCAAAAGTTTTAACCTCTCCAACCTTTGCATATTAATTTAATTTCTAGAGGCTGCAATAGGATATTCCTCGAATTTAAAACCAGCAGAAGATTTAACATTCTTAATTGAAAAACACCTTCGTCTTCAATGACCCACATCCCAAAGTCACCTCAGAGGATGGCATGGTTATGTAATGCCTGTGTTTGTTACTGGAGAAGGTGTTAATGGCAAGGACTGAGGTGCAGTGGAAGAGAGAGGTGGAGTAGGGAGGGCAAGATGGGTCAGGTGAGGCGGGGAGGGGGTGGAAGACAGGAACGGATTAGAGGGAGGCCTGCAATTAAGAACAGCCATGTATTGGCAGAGAGGTGTGCAGAAGCTTGAACTAACTAGATGCAATACCAGGCTCCATGTTGTGCTATCAGTCACTCATGTCGGCACAGTTAGCAGAAGTAGATATGCAGTTTTATCTTGCTCCAGAAGAAATCATGTGAGCTGCAGGAAGTTCATAATCTATCCAATTATGTATATGCAGCTAAAATTACTCACTGACAGTAAACACATTTGTCAAAGAATGGTAAATAAACTAAGGGTTGTTTTTTTGTTTTGTTTTTAAAAGCCCACCAAAAACCCCGTTTTGATGCATAAAACATGTAATATTTAGCTATTTGTTACTGAGTTTTACATCCATAAGATTGCAGAATCATGCAACTGGACTGTTTTTCTGGTGCCAGAAGTTTACACTTGTTTTAAAAATGAGTACTACTGTAGCAGTGTCAAAAGATCCAGCATTCAAAACCATTACTGGTTTTTTAAAAAGCATAAAACTGAATTTTTAGGGCATTCCAGTAAAGTAAGAGGACACTGGGTATTTTCAGACGTTACGAGATCACGCTCAACCAGTCAATTCCCTGTGGTGGGGAATGCCCTCGTAACGTCTGTTGGTGAACAGGAAGTTCCCCTCCAGATGTTAACCATGCTCAATCCCCGCCGGGAATCTCATGCACTACGCGATCGGCTGAACCCGCGGGGCCGGCACCGATCGCGTGGTAAATGAGATTCCCGGCGAGGATGAAGGGGCCCGTCACATCTGGATGGCGATCACGGCCCGGAATCCCACCAGAATTCCGGGCTGTAGTCATTTCGGGCGGGCGTTGCGGCCACATTGGCTGCGGCGCCCGCCCGTCTCCCCAGAGGGCGGGCAATGGGNTGGATGGCGATCACGGCCCGGAATCCCACCAGAATTCCGGGCCGTAGTCATTTCGGGCGGGCGTTGCGGCCACATTGGCTGCGGCGCCCGCCCGTCTCCCCAGAGGGCGGGCAATGGGGGAGCGTGGAGAGGCAGGGGCACGCGGCCGCACGTTGCGCCGTGCGGCCCCGTCCCCTACCGATTCCCCGCTGGGATCCCCCGGCATGTCTGTTGGCTGTGCCGGAGTAATCCCGGCGGGGAATCTACGGGTTGTTTTCGTGACGGGGCGAATGCTGCCCCATCACGTCTGAAAATACCCACTGCCTTACACTAACTTCAATTATTTGTATAATAATTGTTAGTTAGCCTTGTTTCCTATAGAAAGAAGAGTATGTATACTTTTTAAAAACCTGAGCACTTTTCAAGGCAACTGAGAGGTTGACAACAGATTCCTTAATGATGAAAATAAGGAGCTTTTGCAGTAGAACTATGGGTGTTTTCAGAGGTGGAGGGTAGGTGACTGGCCTGGGATGTGTACGCAGGGAAATTTCCAAGGTGCAGCCTGGGCCAAGGGCAGCCCAACGCGGGCCAGCACATTTGTTCGGGTCCGCTATCTCCACCTTGGGCAAGGAGCACCATGGCTGGTCGTCATGGCTGCCCATCATAGCAGGGGGCAGGGCCTCCTGCCTGCATGTTTGTTGTGTTTCCTCGCCCTACCTTGGGGTGGGGGCAGTGGGATGACTTTCCAGCTGCCCAGGTCACAGGCACATTTGTTTCATGGCACTCGCCACACCACCTGCACATTAATTTTTAGCCTATGAAAGTAATTTCCCCTCTGTAAATTCCATCAGCTAGTTCTTTTCTTTATAGCACGTCTTTCTTTCTAAATGCTGTCCTGTCTAATAGAATAAAAAAGCAATTCATTTTTTCTTTCTATTGTGCTACATTTAATGATACTAGAAAATAAATGAAAGGGGCAGGAATGATCAACAGGATACTAAAGTTTTGTGAGTTACAGGGGCTATTGATCCTTCAATTCTATTCCAACCAAATTTGATAAAGGGACAGAAGGTCCAAAAGGTACTCAGAATTTCTTAACAAGACGTGCAAATGGAGGGGAGTTATGGACCATTCTGTAGTCATAAAAATCCTCCTGACACTGACTGAACATTACCCTTCCCATAGGGAACCAGGTTTCATTAGTTCTCGTGTTTGCTGCATGAAACTACTTGTCTTCCTTTCACATTTATATTTCTTTGCTCCACAGCCTGCACCTTCAGTTAGCTCTGCTTGTGGATTCAGGGTGTAGAATGATGATTAGAATTACAATGAAGCCAACAGACTATTTATAAAGTGGGAAAGAAAGAGCATTGAACGTCTTGCTGCCGACAGCGCACAGATAAGAAGACGGATAAAAGTGGGTAGGTTTGAAAGCATTGTGCGGGGTCTTTTAACTATGCATCTCCTACTATGAAACAAAGGAATGTGTCCAGTTAGGAGCTTCGACTCTCAAGTTGGGAAGAAAGGGCTTTATGTGCAAAAGCAGCTCGGTCCTGGCCATTCAGAACACTGAATTTGGAAACAATCTCTGGATTCCCCCACTCATTCACCTCCTCACAAAGTCTCTTGCCAGAACCCTAATGAAACAACCAAAGGCTGGCAGGTAGGGCCTTGCAAATTTAATTCTTTAGTAGTAATTTTTTTTCAGCAGCTCCTGTTCATGCACAATTTCAAACACGCTGGAGACTTATTCTTGCCCCAGCCCACACACTCTACCTCTCTTATTTAAACAACAACAAAAACAAACTACTAAATAAATATTAAACCGTATTTATTTATTTTTTAAAAACCCTGTTTATAAACAAACTCAAGATTACCAGCAGCTACGCAGATAGCCTAGGCTGTTGCACAAGTATAACTTACCCTTGTTAGAGTTACTCCAGCTTTACACCAAAACCTGTCCCAATATCTCTAAAACCAAATCAGTTCATTTTTAGACTAACACTTCTGCCCATTTGTCCATGTCCTAATCCCGTCTTTTGGCAGGCATTTACCGTTCCTGTTTACTGTTACACAGCGCCTTTATACTGCACACAGTTCTCTGGCAAGTTCCTGGAACACTTTGAAGCCAGGTTTCTGAGACTGGAGCAGTGGTAGAAGTAAATTATTAAAGCAGGGTTCCAGCAGCAAACATTAACTTGGGGGGGAAGAGAGGGAGGGGACTCCCTTTCTTTTCTGCCCTCTTCTCCCCAGATACACAAATAAAATATGAACTGAGTGCCTGCTTCACACACTGCCCTCTACTGGCTAGGGTGTTATTTCTGAGAACTACTTATATTGAGTTAGAGCCACTTTGAGTGTTTTCAATGAGCAAGTTGATTGGGGCGTGGCATGCGGAGGGCGTGGGGAACGATTCAAATTAGCAGCTCCCAGCATGATGACCACAGAGGCAGACACAGTACATTTGGCCTGCCTCACACAGTGCACTCCGGATTTCCCTGGATTTCCCAACAGTGCTTCGTAGCTCACAGGAGAGCACATCCAGTTGCACACTTTCAGATGGGCAGACAAATCCGTGGCTCATGCATGGCCATGCAGGGTAGCATCTTGCCTGAAAACACCCTATGTCTGCTTCTAGTGATTCCAGCTTAGAGGCCATATAAAAGAGAGATTCACAAACTGTAGATTGGGACCCCATGTGGGGTTCTGCAGGTGGGCTCACAATTCTGATTGATATTGGATATACTTTGCTTATCTTTGTTGCTGTCTGAAGTGCATGGATTATATTTATGTCTCAAAATGGGGTCATACAGGCAAAAGTTTGAAAACCACTATGCAAAAAGCTGTGAAAGGGAATTGGTGAGATGGAAGGAGGAGGGAAGCGAAGTACACAAAAAGGAAGATAGGGAGGAAAGTGAGAGAGCATCTACTCTGAATGATTCATAAGAATCAGCTAGCATTTCTAAAATTAGTTCCCATTAACAGGTATTCCATTAATCCACATATAATTCATCTTCGACATGTGTCTACACAAATGCATTCTTAGTACAGTAGGTGACCCATTCCTTGCTTATAAAAACTATCATCTTTATCTTTTCTATTCATGGTCAAGGAAACCATCTTCCAAGCTATATCTTCCAGGAAAATCTTTCCATGACACTCATTTGGAAGTAAATGCTGCCAACAAGTTGGCTATGGTGGTTGAATCCAATTCTAGAAGTACAAATCCATTTGCTTAGAACCAAAAAGGTTTGCCAGAAGTCTCTTTCCTGAATATTATCCACACACCATGTTTTAATGGGCTGATTTCCTGACAAATTCAAAGTCATAAAAGTCTAAACTGGTTGCAACCATCATCCAAGCTCCAGATTACACAGATAATTGCATGTCTCATGAAACAAAGCTGCTTCACTTTTGCCAGTCCAACACTTGAGACGTTTCGATGCGCATGCAAAAAACAACAGCAACGTACAGTGGTTACCAAAATAGCATGATAAACACAACCAGCTCTTCTTGGCACGATACCTTAATGCCTTTCCCAATACGGTTTATAAACTGGGTATTAAAAGAAAAACTCCCTCTCTTCACCTTGGCACTAGCTGTGCTAAAGCACAAGAATCTTTCATAGCCAGATGTATTTCTTCAATCTTGTACCTGGTCCTGTGTTTTTGGCTCCCTTTATCATTTTTAAAAGTATAGTAATAACAACAGTAAGGGTAAGAACCAAGTTGTCATAATGATTTATATGTGTAAAATATATTCCTTTTGAATAAAAAATGGTTATTAAAGGAAAAGATCGTTTCCATTTCTTACAAATGAGGAAATGAAGCAAGTTTATTTTGAATTAGTCATCCATGAGTTGTCTCCCACATTGAACACATATTAACTTCCCTTTTAGAGTCTTATATGGAAATTTAGACTGTGCTATCTCACATCTCTCTACATACGCTGTGTTAAATTAGCATACACAGATGAATATTCACTGCCTTAAAGTCACCGGACCAAATTCTGATCCCAGTTAAACTGGTGTGAATCCAGAATCACTTCACTGACACCAGGGTAACTGAGATTAGAATCTTGACCCAGCCAAGTTTCTGAAAGTTAGAAGAATAACTTTTCTTTACTCTCCCCAAGGAAAAGATGAAGGAAAACCGAGCCCCAGACAGATCCAGTAGCATCAACTGCAGTGTTGCTTATGCTTGTCTAGCTGGTCCTAACTGGAGATCTGTGTGTGACAGTTGGTGGGGAAAAAATATTGCACTTTGTGCTTGAAAAACACCCCTATAACACAAGCACACCCAGAAAAAAAAAGCAAAGGAAAAAACAGGCAACTTTTAAAGGCTGGAGCACTACCAAGCAAGTTGTTAATTTCACTGTGCAAAACTGGGAAAGGGGGGGAAAAAACCAAGCAAAAGTTAGCACAAAATGGAGGGGCAGCGGGTGATGCTGGAAGCAACTGCTGAGCAAACCGCACGGCTTTTTCACAGCAGCGATTCAAATACAGGCAAAAGGTGCAATACCTATCTATATCTCTCTCTCTCTCTAAAACCTATATCTAGCTAGACAGGCAAAAAAGCATAGCCGGGAAGCAACAAGCCCTACCAGCCTGTCTCATGCAAAGCAGCAGCCCATCCTCATGGTAGCTAGCCAAGGAGAATTCAAATCCAAAGGAGAGAAAAAAGAACGGGGAGGGAAGATGTTCGGCACAGAGAGACATTAGCTCTTGGCAGGGCTGAGAAAGAAAAGATGATAATAATTAGCCTCTCTTTCTCTCTCGAGGAGACCGCTTGCCCACCTTTTGTCTTTCCCCAGAGACAACAGGCAATAATTAGACTCTTTTTTTTTTTTCCCCTGACAGATCTTCTCCTCTCCCTTCAGCTCTGACAATAGGGAGCCCCCACCCACCCCAAGCCCCTGGCTGCCTTTCCCTCACTCGCCTTTGTTCCTCTCCTTTCTTGGGCTGGGGAATGCCACGAGATACCACCGGGCAGGGGGGGGGGGGGAGTCTCTGCCTTTCTTTCCTCTCAGGCAGGGGCAAGGAGCTGCTGGTGGTACCTGCTGCTGCTGCTGCTGGCGGCGGCGGCGGCTGGTCAGGTAGCTGTCCAGTGCTCTAGCTGTCCGTGTGTCTGTCCGGTGTGCCCTGCAGAGCGGGAGCGAACCGACTAGCCGGGCTGCGAGGGAGGAAACGGTAATTTATAAGCGCTTTCTTCCTGACCTCTCGTGTCTGTTGTCTAATGAGGGAGCATTGAGCATCACCCATCCTGCTGAGTGGAAAAACACCGGCTCGGCCTCTTCTTTGGCGGGGGAGGGAAAGAGGGGAGGGAGGAGGAGGGGCCAGGGTTGGCACAGGCAGCTTCTTCAGCTCCGGGGAGGGGCTGGTTGGGAAACAGAGAGAGACCGAGGAGGTGGGGACTGGAGGGGGAGGGAGAGAGACGGCAGCTGCCTCCCCTCTCGCTGCTGGGAAGCCGGGCGCGCTGAGCAAGGAAAGAACGAGGCCCGAGCTGCTTCCCTCGGGCGGCTAAGGGTTAATGCGCCCTTGTCCTCAGGCTCAGCCTCCCCACGGCAGCCACCCCACCCCCCCGGGCCTGGCTCCAAGTGTCCTCACTGAGAGGCATGACGGCCAGCCCCCTCTTCCCCCCCCCCCCACATCAGCCTTGTTAGAAAGGGCCTCACCTTCTTTCCTTGGTTGGTTCCTGCAAGGTGAGCCCCCCCCCCTTGTTGGCATGCCCTTCTGCCCCTCCCCCAAGGGCATGAACAGGGGTGGCCAGACAGACTCGAGCCACCTGATACAGGTGCTCATGCCTCTCAAGTGTCCTGGATTTTCCAGGACATCCCTGCTTTAAAATCCCTGGATTGCCCTTCACACCTCCCTTCCTAGAGACTCTGCGGCAGTTTTCCTTGGGCCACTTTCAGGCCTTTTCCGCCCTGTGTCTCCCCCACCCCTGCGCATATTCTGGCTGCGGGAGAGAATGCGCAACCAGGATATGCGCGAGGTGCCACCGGTCTAACCCCCGCGGGAAATCCTACTCTGTATCGCTGCGGGTGTTTGCCGGCAAAGCCACGCGGGGTGAGGGGGGCATATCCTGGCTACGCATTCCCTCCCGCAGCCAGAATATGCGTTGGGGGGGAGAGGTCTGAAAGGTGCCAGATGGTAACAAAAGAGGTGTTAACTCAGGGATGTCCTGGGACACTTGAGAGGTACGCAGGTGCCAGCTTCAGTCAACCTAGCTGGATCCCACGCCTGCTGGTTCCCAAGTCCATTGCACCTCAGCAACTGGTCTCAGAAGTGCCTTCCTTGCCATGCTGGGCCTGGAGGAGTTATAGCCCCTATCGCCTACCTAGAGACATGACCTGTGTGGTCCCAAAAGCTTGCACACCTCCACCCACTGTACTTGGTCCAATAAAAGACATTGCTGTACTACTTTGTTTCTATTGCCTATGTTTGGAACCTGCACAGCAACCTTACTTTCTCTTCTCCAGAGGAGAGGCTGGTTTCTCTCCCCACACTGTCCCTCTCCCCAGTGCCCACACTTGGGGTCTACCAGTAGATCGCAGTCTACCTCTTAGCCACCCCTTCCATAAACTAATGCTGTGAATAAGACTTCTCCCCACCTCCCACACACAGGGAAACAGAAAAAGGTTAGCCACCCCATTCTACTCCCTCTGATTAATAGGTATCCTAACTGGCCACAAGCACCTGTAAGGATAATCAGGATGGAACCTGTCCTACCCTAAGCATTACCTCATGCCCCAAAGATAATGAGCTGTAGTGGCCACTTAATTAACTGAGTAGCAGCCCTACTTGTAATGAACACACAGGGCTGAACAGTTCATAAAATAGATTAAAAATCGGAAATTGCCTATAACATCAGGATCACCATGGGCGCTGAAAGGGAACGTGCCTGTGATTCTCTCAAACCAAGACAGCAAGGATCCACTGACTTGGCTCTGACCCAAAAAACAATACACTAGTGAATGCTCCAGAGTGATTGTGTCCCATGTCATTATACTGGTGTGTGATATCCAGAAACTCACAACACCACAGCAGTGTGTGAGACCCCCTAGGTCAAGCTCAACATTACACCTATCCCTTCTTTCACTCATTTATTGCTGTAGGATGAGCACCCCATCTTTTGTTTCATTGATGTGTTCCTATGGAGTGAGCACACCATCCATAATTTCATTTATTTGTCCCTGTCCCGGTGACCACGCATTTCCTATTCCATTGATTTGTCTCTGTGGGGTGACCCTCAAGGGCAACCACCCCATCCCTTATTTCACTGATTTGTATTTAATTGATTTGTCCTTATAGGATAACTGACTCATTCCTTATTTCATTGATTTATCCCTGTAAAGTGACCGCCTGTCCCTTATTTTAGGTATTAAAATGTATTAAAATCAACAGTAACAATAAGGACCATTTAAAACATTAAATTCAAGCTCACAATATTGTATTGTATACTTCAATGCGATAGAAATGTACACTTGAGAGGAAAACATGTGATATACTAAGAGAAATGGTACTTCCCTAACATGTCCTTTTAAAATAAAAGCATTGTCCTTTATGTTTCATGGGCTTGTCCCTTATTTCCATCAATCAAAGGCAGTCATCATACTGAATGAAAGCAGTTGTTCCAAAGGAAGCAGTTGTGGCACAGATTTGCAATGTGGAATTTAGAGGAGGGGAGATCATTAGGATCCAGCAAGATTGGTATATCTTACCTTTTCTATTGCTATGCAACTCCATTCTGGAGTAAGCCCAGATTTACATTGGGTGTTTTCAAACAAGATGCTACCCCGCATGGTGACCCAGGAGCCACGGATCTGACCACCCATCTGAAGGTGGCTTTTGTAAATCAGAAGAATTGGCCGGGAGCGCTGGGGAGCCTGGGTTCCCCAGCGCTCACACCCAGAACTTGCAAAGGCCGGCCCGCCACGTTTCTCCCTCCGCCATGATCCATGGCAGGTGGAATGCGTGGTGGCTGCTTCTGTGGTCGTGGTAGCCATGCTGCGAATTGCCCATTAGACTCGCTCCCCATGCACTCCACCTGCATGGGTGCCAATCACTGACCTCCCCTCCCCATCACCTAGCTCATTTAAAAACACCCATTGTAGAGCAATACCCGTTTAGTTCTGATTTATTACATGCCTGAGGAAGGGCTCTGCATGGCCTGAAAGCTTGCATTCTCTCACCAACCGTAATTGATCCAATAAAAGAGATCATCTTGTTGGATGGTGGAAGCCCTGCAAGCTTAATATGGGACTTGTCCAGTAGGGGGAGGGTCAGGGGATGAAACTGTTTTTCTCTCTCCTTGTCTCCTCTCTTCTCCTCTCTCTGCCTTCCATCTTGTCCCATGCAGTCTGTACAGTATGAAAGCATGTCTTCTGAGCTCTTAGTAAAGTTCTGTTTTGAAGAAACTTCTGCTGTGTGTTATTCAACAGAAAGGTAACTCTACAATAGGTTATGGGCCCAGGACATCTTCAAGGCAATTGTGAAGACTAGAAGCAGCCCAGAAAGAGTGCAGACTATGAAAGAAGAAAACTCCCAGACACAGAGGCCTACTGACTGTGAGTAAGAAGGCCTAAATCCCAGAAGGGAAAAGGGAGGGAAGCAAGTATGGCAAGCAGCTCAGAGCTCAGACTTTTAGTAAGAAAGCTGAACAATGTAAACTACCAATTGTGGAAGTTTAAAGTGGAAATGCTGCTGTCTAAAGAGGATCTATGGGAGGTGATTACCACAAACAGACCAGCAGCAAATCATGAGGAAGGGAATAAAAAGGACAGGTTAGCAAAGGCTACAATAAGTTTATTGGTAGAAGATGACCAGCTAATCC
>QEPC01009797.1:1047412-1121754 GCA_003113815.1 Sphenodon punctatus | reverse complement strand
AACATTCTCACAACACCCACCCTTCCAGCCCCGCATGGAATTCTTTTCTTATATTTCTAGAAAGGGTTGAAAGGAACTGTCATTCAGAGGGGGAGGGTTCTTTTTATACCAGAGGAGCTCAAGACCATCATGTGGTCTATTATTTGAACAGGGTGAGCGCGCGCAACCCAGTTGTGAGAATGTTGGGAGCCATCTTGAAGAACCTTCTTTACAAGGTAGCAACCTTCTGATCAGCACATGGGGAGGAGCTGTTTGTAAACAGCCTTATCTCCCAGCCCGATCCAGTGTCCCTGCTGCTGCTGCTATGCTGCAGCACTACTAGAAGACAGAGGCAGGTGAGGGATGGGGTCTGGAGCCAGGGAGGGGAGGAAGAATCATGTTCTGGGGGAGAAGATGGCTGCAGCCTGCTGCCCAGCCAGGCAAGTGCGGGGCCCCAGCTGGGGCAGGGCCATGTGCGGCCGCACATGTGGCCCATGCCTGGGGCCGGCCCTGACTACAATCAGAACATTGTTAAGTATAGCTGCCGGAAGAGGAATGCAAGTCAAGCATATGGACGTTGAAACAGTGTTCCTAAATGGTGAGTTGAAGGAAAATATTTACATGGACCAACCACCGGGGTTTGCAGATACTGAGAGGCCGGATCTTGTATGCAAATGGCACAAAAGCATTTATGGGCTTAACCAAGCCGCCAGAGCGTGGAACACTAAAATAAACAAGGTGTTCATGAGGAAAATTTGTACCAGGAGCAAAGCAGATCCCTGCTTATACGCAAAGAAACTAAGGGGCAGGTGGATCTTTGTATTAATTTATGTCTATTACCTTATCGTATGCTTTGAGCAAGAAGGGGACAAGTGCGAAACAATGAGAGCTCTAAATCAGAACTTTGAAACTAAGGACTTGGGTAACATAACACACTACCTTGGAATACAAATTGTAAGAGAAGATGACGGAAGCTATCTTCTCAACCAAAGACAGGCGATAGAAGAGATGATAGAAAGTTTCAGCATGGGGGGGTGCAAAGGCAGCAAATACCCCTACGGAAACCAGCTACCCAAAGGAGATCAAAGAACAGAGCTTATTGCTGCCAGACAATAAGCAATACAGAAAGGCAATAGGAAAGCTCTTGTACATTGCCACAATCACAAGACCTGACATTGCAGTGGCAATAGGTATACTATGTAGACAAGTCTCAGCCCCAACCCAAAGGGATTGGAACGCCGTGAAGAGGGTCTTATGGTACCTGAAAGGGACTGTGCACCTTAAGCTACAGCTCCCAGCAACTTCCGTGTCAGACCTGATAGGGTACGTGGACACAGATTGGGCTGGAGACTATTTGGACCGAAAATCTACCTGTGGGGACCTATTTTTGCTTGGTGGAGGACCCATCAGCTGGTGCAGTAGGAAACAAGCCTCTGTGACACTTTCCTCAATGGAGGCAGAGTACGTGGCAGCGGCACACGCCAGCCAAGAAGCTATCTGGTTGCGACAGATTCTGAATAATCTGGGGCAAAAATTGGACAGACTCACGCCGATCCTGGAAGACAACCAAGGATGTATAGCGCTGGCACAAACAGAAGGAATCAACCCCAGAAGCAAGCATATTGACGTAAAATAGTAAAATACCATTTCCTGAAAGACTCACAGGACAAGGACTCATAGATCTGCGATACTGTCCTACGGAGGATATGACAGCAGATGTGTTCATGAAGCCACTAGCAGGGGAACACCATCGCAAGCTATTAAGAAGAATGAACCTAGTGGGTTTGACTAGTGACTGTTGAGAAGGGGTGTTGGATTGTGCAACAGTCACAAGTAAAAGCCCATGGCAAGCCCTGCAAGCTTAATATGGGCCTTGTCCAGTAGGGGGAGGGTCAGGGGATGAAACAGGTTTGTTTTTTTCCTCCTTGTCTCCTCTCTTCTCCTCTCTTTATCCTCCATCTTGCCCCATGCAGTCTGTACACTTCTGCTGTGTGCTATTCAATAGAAAGCTAACTACAATACATCTGAACTACTTTGTCTCCAGATATACACAGGCATAAGTGACAACTGCCTTCTCAGCTCTGTGTACTTTAAAGAGGGAAGCATCATGGTCCCTGTTCCCTCAGCTTGCATCCCATCATGGTCCCTCAGCTTGCAGTCTGAGGCCTTGCCCACACTGGTGGCTCACCCTGAAATGTACTGAATGCAACCAGGGCAGCCGCAGTTCCAAAGCCTCTCAATCCATTAAATGTTAAGTGCCAACTGTTGTCAAGGCCTAAGCAGAGATGGAATTCCTCAGTTGCAGCAGGCACAGCATTTCTCCCCAGACCCCCAATGTATCCTCATTACTTTTGCATGCCCAGATGACTGAGGATCACTGGAGGCTATTTTTTTCTCTTCCTCTTTATGATTTCCTTTTTTACTCTTTGCAACATATATCACAACATTTATTGCCTCATATCCTTGTGAGTGGCTTCTACTCATTCACACATTGTGATCTATAGTGGAATTTTTCTTTTTTCTCTTTTTATTCTTTTTTTCTTACAGGACCTCAAGAGTGTACTGGGAACTGGACAGTGAAAACATGAACAAGAGCAACTTTGGTCTCAGAGGCAGTGTGGTGTATTATTATTATTATTATTTATTATTATTATTATTAACAAACATTTATATAGCACAAGCAGTGTACCTGGCACTTTACAAAGTAATAAAATAGACATGGTCCCTGCCCCTAGGGCTTACAATCTGAGAGACAGGAGCTGGGGGAGAGACTTAGGAAGGGGAACAGAGGGAGAGACAAGGGGTCTAACATTCATGAAGATGCGAGGTCTCAAGTGCACGTACTTGGCTTGGTTACGATGAGAATGACAGCAGGCAGGTCCATGTTGCAAGGATAAGGGTAAACCGATCGTAGGTATAGGAATAGTGGCTCAGCAGGATAAAGAGTCAGACAGAGCAGAGCGAAAGAGGTGAGTTTTAAGGAGAGATTTGAAGGTATGAAGGGAGGGGGCAAGGCGGATGTGGACAGGGAGGGAGTTCCAGGCATGGGGGGCAGCAAGTGAGAAGGGACGAAGGCGCTTAGGGGAGCAGGGAAGGCGTGGAAGGGTGAGAGAAGGGACAGAGGAGGAGCGAAGTGCACGGGCTGGAGTATGGAGGGCGATAAGTGCAGAGAGGTAGGGGGGAGCAAGGTTGTGAAGAGCTTTATAGGTGAAGACTAGGAGCTTGTGCAGGATTCGTTCAGGAAGGGGAAGCCAGTGAAGCGAAGAGAGGAGGGGCTGCACATGGTCGAAGCGACTGGCGAGGTAGATGACCCTGGCAGCAGAGTTTTGGACAGAGATGAGGGGAGAAAGGTGAGACCGGGGAAGGCCAGTGAGAAGGAGGTTACAGTAATCGAGGCGAGAGATGACCAGAGCATGAACAAGAGTTTTGGTAGATGAGACAGAGAGAAAAGGGCGAATCTTAGCAATGTTATGGAGGGAGAAGCGACAGGTGTAGCGGATGAGGTGCTGGCTTTGCACCTTGGGACACCAGGGTTCACATCTCACCCCAACCAATGAACTTACTGGGTGGCCTTGGGTAAATCACACATCCTTTACCCATCTATAAAAAGGGAATATGGGTGTGTCTGTGTTCCCCTCATCCTTGTCCATCTTAGATTGTAAGCCCAATGGGCAGGGACCTGTTTCCAAGTTCTGTGATTGTAAAGCACTGCGTATGCCTAGTAGCACTCTAGAAACATATTTATTTCCTTACGTTAGTAGTAGTTTGTCCATGTCTGTTTGTCTCCACATATGCACATCCAAAGCCCCGAATTTAGTCCATCTTTGACTCACATTTAAATTCTGACAGAATTCAATTTGATTGAAAGACTTAGCGTTTGTCCATACTAAGGATTTGCCCCACACTTAGCTGGGCGAGAGGGTGCAGACTCACCACATTCCCAAGATCCAGAACAATAAACTAGTGTGGGCTGGCAGCTCTGGGGTGAGTACTCAATTGCAGAGGCACAAAGAACAGCAAGCCATTAAACAGTCGGAACTGGTCCCCACTATCACATTCACCCCAGGACAGCCACATCCCACACTAGTGGCTTGCTCCGATGGCAGAGTGAGGGAGAAGGGTGTCACAGATGCCATGCCAGTCCTCCTGAGTTTGGCAAAGGCCTCAGGGGCTCTTTTAGGGATGTTTACAAACTCCCCAAAAGTACCTTTACTTTCATTCATCCCCAAACCAAAATAGCACATCTCAGCACTCGTTCATTTTGCAGAAAGGGGTGGGGCCTGCCCCTTGTCCCACCCCCTCCAGGCTGCAAGATTGCAAGCCTATTCCTGCTGCTGCCACTGCGATTGTCTTCCACCCACTGTCTTCACTGGTGGAATTGGGTCCCTTCACTGCTGCCGCCCAGCTGCTTCTCATACTGGATTTTCTTTCACATTTAAAAAAAAATGTTTTTGTGGGTCTAGCTACAATACAGTATATTATTGCAATGCAAGGTGCTCTGTCTTCAATATACAACTGCCCATCCCTGGTGTACATATCAGTTAATAACAATTTGTCTTAATTTAAAAATAGATGCATGCAAAAGAAATATCTTCTGTGAGTTTGGATGACAGGTTGAAACAAATCAGTTTGGAAGGTGTGTCATATAGCTGCACTGATGTAGATATGTCGTGTTCGTCTACGTAGGGCCACAGGGTGCAGTTTTAGCTTACATTAGCTAGCTGTATAAAATCCTTGTGTGCACTGGGTAGACTTGACTCTAAAAGCCAAATTTGCTATCCTTATGCGAGGGTTATTTTCCACTAGCTAACTAAATTGCATCAAGATTTTCATTTGGGTTTGCTAACTTGCCACAATTTGTGGTGCATGGTAAGATGTCTTTTCCCCTCATAGGCTGTTTTTACACCCCACCCCCACCCCCCGCTGGGTGTGTGGACGGGTGTGCGTTGGGAGGGGTCCATGTAAACGCCGCAGCGGTGGGGGGGGTGCGCCCATGGGAAAGACCGCACACCCACCGCCAACGCACACCCATTCCCACCCTCCACATGGTCCATTTAAAAAGGGCCATTGAAGCAAACCCTTGTTGCAGAGGATTTAAATCAGATGGGGACAATTATGTTTGCCAGTCCTGATAAGGCTTCAGAGGCTTTCAGTTACAGCTGATCAAATCAGAAATGCTTTTCATGAAGATTTTGCAATTTTCTTTTGGAAAATTTCATTTTTTCAACAAATGTTTTAGATGAAAAAATCAGTTTTTGATTATTTGCTTTTTTTTAAAAAAAAAGTAAAATATTGAACTAAACAAATATTTTACACCAAAAATCTTGTTTTAAATAAAATCCTTCCCCCACCAATGCACACATGCATCCCTAAATTCAATGGAAAATTTTCAACCAATCTGGCTTTTTTACCAGAGTGTCAACAAATTGCTAACAGCCACCAAGGGCCTTGTGATTGCATCAATGGCAGCATTGATTGGGACTTTTTTCTGAAATTCTCCAGTGCACACAAGGTCTGTTTATTCTCAAGGAGACCTTCCTTTACTTCAGCCTTGTTTTGTTGTTTCTCACTATCTCAAATAAAAAGTCATTCAGACAAAAGCACATGGTTGCTCTCTGTGCCTAAAAGCCATAAGAGACAACAAGGCTGTTTTGAAGTTAGAAGCATATAAACAGTACTTGGAACCAACCAAACTGATAATTATTCTTCTCTGTATGTTATAAAATAGTGTACTGGTGGTTTTTGTTTTATTAAACAACACCCAGAAGATTACACAGAACATGTTAATGTGTGTATCAGGTTGCAAACTACGGTGAATATTTGGGATCCTCAGCTGTAAGGGTTGGAAAACTGTAGAGATTCAACTGATTTACTGTGCCAAATTCCAGCGGTACATTAGTAGAGCTGAGATCAGAATTTCGGCCTCAGTTCTTCAGCAAAGTATGTGCTTATTTTAAGCATAGCGGTGTAACTTTCAGAATCATGCCCCTTGCCCACAGAGCCTGATTCTGATCTTGTTTCCATTTTGTCTTAGTATAATTTCAGACTTCTGCAAAGTCAGTCCTGACTTACACCAGTGTAAATGATATCAAAAACAGGCCCATTAGGGTTCAGTTATGAACCAACTGATAAACCTACAATAGCATCATTGACTAAAATTTAGTAGGCAAAACCAGGCCTGGTGTATGCAGCTCTAACATTACTGAATTCAGTGATCATGTATTCTCTTACACAAGACTTTGCCACCTGTGCAAATTTTTAAGGGACACTTATGAAAAATACATGTTGCTTGCAGGCCCTGCATTAGTACCTAAGTTGTTTGCAGGTTGCACTGGCACCTAAGACCTGCAACATGTATTTTTCATAAGTGTTCCTTAAAAATTTGCATAGGTGGCAACCCTAACGAGACTTGAAATTGGTCCAGTATTACTACTAGAATAGACACTGTAATAAAACATACAGCCACAGTGCATACATCAAAGACGGAATTGAACCCACACCAAAGGTATTTTTACACGTGGAGGAAGGTGTTCAAACATCTTAACTGGAAGACTGACTATGCGTAGGATTTAGTCCAAGAAGAAGAAAGGTGATTAGTTCAGCTGCTGCTGATGTCACAATCAGAACAATTCGGCCTGTTAGGTGTGTGTCAGATGCCTGGGAAACAGCCAGCTGGGCAATTTGACTATATTTCCTCAAAGGCTTTCAGTTTTTAATCTCATTTATAAAAAAAAATTAAAAAGCTCCCCTAAGGAGATATTATAAGATATATTATGTATACAACATTCAGCAATTGTATTTGTATTTTCTACCCCCACAAAACCTGGCCCTGACAGTGGAGAGTGTGTATACAACCAGTGCACGCACAACCAGTGCATGGAGCAGGCCTGATGGAGATGTCTCTGGACAGGAGAGGTGTGGACAAGGGGTGTGTCTCTGTGAGCAGGAAATGTTTCAGGCCACTATAAGTGCCTTTCTGGCCATTGAATTTCATAGCGTAACCTTGCTAATTCTTCATATTGCCTAAACCAGAGTTCCTTTGCATACTTACTTCCTCATTGTCGTCAAACCCTGGAAGAAGACAGGTGGACAAGGAATGGGATCAAGCAGGACACACTCTTTATTAACTTGCAGACAAACCATGTGATTTGAAAAAAGAGGGGGCATCCCTGATGGATTTGGTCAGATATTTCCTTGCCAGGTTAGGAGGGCGGCCAGTCAGGTGCCACCCCCCCATATGCCTGGCTTGTTCATAAATTAGAAGTCCGCCTCCCCCTATCGCAAGTCCCCCTGCAAGTTTAAGATGTCCACCTTGGGTAAGGGGGGAGGGGCCTGGGGGCAGCTCCCTGCAGAGACCTGCCGAGCAAGGGCAGGGAGCACCGCTCTTGCCAGCCCGCACCTGATTGGGTTAAGACTTGTGATGCCCCCCAATCTCCCTGGGACAAGGGCAGGCTTTTCAGCTGCACGAAACTGAAATACCATGCCCCTTGTCCCCGCCCCTTTAAGGGGATGGCCCATTGTTATGCTAACAATGAACCCCTAACTCCGGACCAGACCCCTACCATGAGTGCGACAATTTGTTAAGCACAACACCCCTGACTTCCCCCACGATAAGACCAGATCAGATTAACTGCTGTGGGGAAAGCGAAAAAACGGGAGCAGGCAGCATCAATCAGATGCCCCCATAAAAAATTCCTTCCTGACACCAACAGGCAACCAACACGTGCCCACAGCAAAGGGGTGGGGTGCGTGTGCTCCAACTGTGCTCCACCTGACCAAGAGAATGGCGTGGGGGGAGCAGGAGCTTCCCCCCTTATCGCAATCCAAAACTCCGCCGCCAAAGTCATTCACTCTGCCTGTCACTTCGACCACGTGCAGCCTCTCCTCCTCTCCCTTCACTGGCTCCCCCTTCCTGAACGTATCCTGTTTAAACTCCTGGTTTTCACGTTCAAATCGCTCCACGACCAAGCTCCCCCTTACCTCTCGGACCTAATCTCCCTGCGCACTCCTGCACGCGCTCTCCGCTCTTCCGTTGTCCCCTCCCTCACTCTCCCTAGTTTCTCCTGCTCACCTAACCGCCTTCGACCCTTCTCCCTCGCTGCCCCCCATGCCTGGAACTCCCTCCCTACCCACATCCGCCTTGCCCCCTCCCTCCGCTCCTTCAAATCCCTCCTCAAGACCCACCTTTTCCTTGCTGCCTTTCCCAATGCCTAGTCTTTCCCCTTACTCTTACTGTCTGCCCTCCTCTGCTGACTGCTGCTACCAACCTCTTTGTAACCAAGCCAAGCATACGCACCCGAGACTTCGCATCCGCTTGAATGTTTGTCTTCTCCCATGTCTCTCCCACTGTCCCCTCTCCCTGTCTCCCCCCCTTCTGTCTTTTAAATTGTAAGCCACAGGCAGGGACCGCGTCTAGTTCTGTGTTCTGTACAGCACCAGGTCATACGACTGGCACTATATAAATGTATAATAATAATAATAATATTAGGCACCAAGGGGGTCCCGCCCAGAGGACCGCCCCCTCAGCACTGAACCTGCTGGCAAGGTGATTGGCCCTATACCTGTGCCGTGACACCATGGCAGGAGCCTGCCCCACACGTTCCGCCCCAGTCTCTTCCTCCAAAGCGGGGTCGTGACAAAGATCCCTCCCCCGCGATTTGCAGGGAGAAGGGCATTAAGGGTTATGCTTGGGTGGCCTTAATTTTCCTGTTGCTTAAAGGATTTTACTGCTGTGTAGACATACAAGCACATTCTAGGTGAAGTCACATGTAACTCTGCTAAACTCCAATGTCTGCAGGGCCCTGGAAGCTATATAATCAGCCCTGGATGATCCCTGGATTGGTGTTGCATGCGAGTGAGGCACTCTGATTTCCAGCCCCACTTTAAACTCTGATCTGACATTTAGATCTGATCTATTCATCAAATTCAAGTTTAAAGCAGGGCTGAAACTCGGAGTGTCTCACTCACATGCAACAGGGATCATCCTGGGCAGATTATACAGCTTCCAGAGCCCCACAGACATCAGAGTTTTAGCAGAGTTACCTATGTGTGAGTTCACCCACCTCCAGAATTCAAATGCAGGGCAAATTCAAGTCTGGTGCTAAACTGGAGATAGCATTGAACATTGTACGGATTACATCATTTTAGCAACTAAACTTGAGATAAATAGGCTTGAGTTGAAGTAACTCAAGCTTACACTGTAGAATGCAGCTTCTGGTTAGTATTGTGTGTGAAGAAAATGCTACCTTTAGAGTTACCTCCAGGTAAACTGCTCTTGGCTGAGCCTGGGACACCTTATTCTGAGTTAAGGACCATTTCTGGGAGAAGTGTCCATGCATTGACTTTTTGGCAGGTCATCCATTGGGCTTCCTTGTCATTTTCATGTAAACAAAATATACCCCATCACAACAGACAGAGGGTTATGACCCACTGGTGGGACCTGGGAGGGTTGCAGAGGTCGGAGGTGATGGGGACCTGGGGGAGGCAGCAGCAATTGAGGCTGCGCTGGAGACAGCAGGTCCTGTAGTAATGCAGCTGCAGGGGGTTTGAGTAGATGACCCTTGAGGTACCTTCCAGCCTTGTCACTCTATGAAAGAGAGGTGGTGAGCCTGAACCTAAACTCATTCTGGCAGTCCTATTCTTAATACTTCTTAGTGCTTGTGGAGCAGCTTGTGTGGGGGTCAGATACACACCTCCCTCCTGCCCTCTCCAGTATGCAAGACAGAGCTCGCTCTGGGAGGGGAGGAGGGTTTCTTGACTCTGCACAGCCTGCTACATCTGGTTTGGCTCAGTGGGTTGCTCCCGCCAGCACCAGCCAGGGACCCTGGAATGACCTTGATCCTTGCTGTGCTTTGTGTGCCCAGCCTAGGTTTACCCAGGAACCACCGGTCTTAATTCAAGTGGTTCCTGGAATCTAAGTGAGTGGGTCTTACTCTTCTCCACAAAAAAGGCTGCGAACCCCTGCCCTAACATGATAAAATCCTAGGTTCCCACGGCTGCCTTTTCTAGTAGACTGATTTTATCTCAAATTAATTAACTCAAAATAGTTAATGCGTTTTTAAGGGTGAGGCCAAACACTCCCAAACACTCTGTTTCAGATACAAATATAGGTTTACCATAAACAACATTTGTTTACAGCCCTTCACACCTACCTGGGGAATGTCTAGGTTAGGGGAGCCTTTACAAAAGTGTTAATTACTTCAAGCTAATGGGCAATCATTTAACCTTGAGATAGCAGTGAAGACAAGGCCATATTGAATTTCTTTGGAGACATAGTTTGTTTCATTTGTGTTTCCTTTTCATTCCCCCTCTTTGTCTTTCACAGGGATATACAGATCTGCCCTTTAGCATTTAGGTGTTAGGGCTGATACAGTCTGCCTCTCCTGTATCTGATTAATCCCATAATTTAATTCTCCTTTAATCTCTGGGTCTGGGTCACAAGGTTTAAAAAAAGACTGGGGAGACAGATTCAGATATCGGTTGTGTACTGCTCATGTAAATCTGGAGAAAGGTAATAGAACCCAGTAGCGTTATTCTGGATTTGCACTCTGCGTCATTAAGGATTTGTCTACACTCAAGGCAAATCAATGTGCTCATTAATCTAACCCAATGTAACCAGCATGGGGGACACACACACACACACTTAGCTGTTGTGTCACTTTCTGGAGATTGTTTTGTTTAGTGTCCACACTGCTGTGCATGGTGCCAGTGTTGGCCCAGTAGTTTATGGGAAGGTATCCCAGAGACCTGGTGGCCAGTCAATACCACTTAGGTTATACATGCCCACACCACTGCAGGGAATAGGATGGGGTAGGGATATGCTCAACAAGAAATGCAGATGATATTTTTTCATAGATATTTGTTTATTATTTGGGTTTTTTTAGTTGCAAATTTTGTTTCTTTGAGATGCACAAGTTTAAGAGGATATATGTTGTTTACTGAAGCAAAGCAGAGCAGCGATTAGGGTAAGATCCTGCATGGTTATGACGAGATTGTACATATGTGTACATTGGGTGTTTTTAGACAGACGCAGGGCTGGCCACACCCCAGAGCTGCTCTGGGGGTGCACCCCAGCGTCGACCCATGTCCAGCCCCACCTGGGTCGGGTTTAAATGGACCCGATGGGTTCCCTGGCCCGCAGCAACCTGTTCCTGCCCCATCATGTTCCCTGGAGCGGTGTAGGCATGTATAAGCTAAGTGGCGTCCCACGCACACACCACAGAGTTGCAGGCTAGAGCAACTGCAATGCTATGGTGTTGCCCAGGGCAACAGCCGGCTGGAAGCGGAGCAGCAGCATGGGTCTGAGCATTAGATGGACTGCTGCTCCTCATTGGGCCGGTGCCCTGGGTTTGGCCAGCCTGCTTCACCAGCAGTGCTCCAGGATCTTCCGAAGCACCAGCGGTGCAGCTGCCCCAGAACAGGCCCATAGCCTGTCTCACTTCTGCTCTGCTTCAACATCTGGCAGGCTGCCTTTAGACTAGGGCTGAATCAAGTAGTGAAAAAACGACTCGCGAGTATTCTCCCAAGTTCCAAGGACCGGCTCAAGTGCTTGCATCGCTGGAGCCCCTCTGGATAGTACTCTATCCCCTCACCCCCTCCTAAGCCCCCACTCCTCTTCCCTGGCCCATTCCCTCCCCCCACTCCGGCTCCCTCTGGCGCCCTTCTCAGCCCCCACCCTTGGCAACCACTCACGACTCGAGTATTCACCAAGGATCCTTGGACCACGTAAGTTTGAAAGAAAAAAAAAAGCTGGGCATGCTCAGAAGGGGTGAAGCAGAGCAGAAGCAAGGCTGCTGTCCATCTTCCCATTGTCTCAGTTAGTTCATGTTTGTAACATGCATTAAAGGCCTGGATGGATTGTGCTGCAGGAATAATGGTCTTTTCTGAAAAATATCTGGGTTATAAACCATCAAAGGTGTTCACTCCACCAAGATTTTAGCACAGTTCACCAAAATTTTGAAGCAGCTCCTCCGTATGGCCGTTGATTCAGTGGTGCTTCAAAAAACGTAACAGCATCCAGTAAATCTGGTGCTTTCAAGGCTGTGGTCACCCCTGATTACCCATCCCTCAGGCTGGCCCTCTGCTATTGGATGTAAAGTATCATTATTAAAGTAATATGTCCAAACCAAGCTCTAACCACTTTCATGATAAATGAGGCAGAAGTAGTAGTTTGTGGCCTTGCACCTAATCTTGACTTACTTACCATTGTTTTATGTTCTGATTTGTTTTTAATTCATATTCTCCGAACTTTCAAAAAATGTTTTTCTCTCTCCTGTTGCTGTGATTTAGACAGGTGAACCAGTGAAATGGCTATGCACAAAATAAAAACCAGATTCCTCTGTGTAGTTTGGACATGGCTCGAACCAAATGCAAAGAACCAGTGCACATGCGGATTTTAATCACTGAAAATTCAAGAAGCTCACTGTTTCCCTTCATTAGTCTGCGGGCTGGAAGTTGTGATACTGAACATTTTTCACAGCAATTAGATAAGGACTGTTTAATTCATCTTGGCCATTCCCCTGCCGGGTTGCCATACCTCCCCTTTAATCCAGCCGCTTATGAAAAATATACAGTGCAGAGCTGCATTGGTTCCAGTTCAGAAGCAAGCCCACAGACAACACCCCACCGCTAGCCCTCAACTTGATAGCGTGGCCGTACCTCCCCTTTAACCCAGGCTGCTTATGAAAAATACATGGTCCAGTGCAGCACAATGTGCAATGCAGCCCTGCACCATGTATTTTTCATTAGTGGCCTGGATTAAAGGAGAGGTATGGCAACCCTAGTTACAGTCCAGGGCCCGGGCTCAATTGAGCCCTCTCACTCCATGATAGCTATGCCCCCACCCCTCTTACCAACAATCCCAGGCCATCGGCTGCTGTCTGTATTATAAAACAGCCCATCTTTCCTGTGCATAAACCAAATGTAAGCAGAAGAAAGGAGCCTGTTCCTCAGCAACAGTCCTCCTCCCACTGCCTGGTTTTTTCACTAGGCTGTGCCTGTGACATAGGAAAGAAGCCCCTTCTGGACAACGGGGCCCACATTTCAGCTCCATGATGCACAGGCCTAAATGTGGGCCTATCTAGGGATGAAGAGCATTTCACCTTGAGGGATGCAAGATTTATCAGCTTCCCACAGGAATGCACAGGTTTGGTCCAGGTCAGATTTCATTTTCTACCATTTCCACTGTGATCACAGCTGTTTGCTATGAAACATGAAGAAATTCTGCAAATAGGAAAAGGGTGGATTTTCCCAAACTTATGCCAGGATGAAAGCTCAAAGGATTTGTAGTGAGATCGCCTTTTACTACAATAAAATGGAAGCTTCCCTCCTATTAAAGTTCACTCTCGTTTTTTGCAAAAACTGATGGGAGAGAGGGGGAATCAAGGGAAAACATGAGTTTTTGTAGTGAGAATTTGTTTGGTAAGCTGCTTTTTTATTGCAAGTTCAATAGTTGACAATTTTATTAACTCCTCTTTTTTTCCCTTTTAGGTGCATGTGATTTGCCTAACAAAAGGTCAGATAGCATCTTTGCTTGCCTCAACTCCCCCCACTGCTCCAATTCTTACCTGGTGGGAAATGGCTTTGGAGCAATAATACAGTTGTGGCTTTGAAGCTGTTTACATTAGTTTGTTGATTGAACTCCACCCTGTTTCTCCCATTTGTACTTTATTTTCCATGAATAAAGGTTATGACATTGGCATGGCAAAAAAATATTGTTGCTGGGGAAGCAGCTCAGTCTTCCTAGGTTATACAGCTTATCACATGATGACAGGCAAGGCCAATGCCCTCATGTATTGAGAGGGAGGAAAAGATGTCAGAGATGGAAAAGACCTACTTGGCTCTTTTATAGCCCTTCCTAACAGTGAGTTGGGAAGTAGGCAAGCATTGGCTCAAAGAAATCACATGAACTAGGTAAACTACCCTAGGTAAACGAACGTGAGGGTAGTCATCCCTGGAGGTAATCGCCTCTCTCCCTGACAATGCAGGTTTGGTGCCTGTAGCATAATTTGTAGTATTTTGCATACTCCAGTTTGTGATACTGAGGGTTTTGTCCTATCCTGTCCAATATAGCTCTTTCACAGCCTCTTTTCTCTCCCACTCGATAGCTTTCATTTTCATATATGCATAACTGGCCTTTATTTGTTTGGTCCGTGGTTCTGCCTTATTGCATATTTGAGGAAGGACTCTGTTTAGCCTGAAAGCTTGAATATTCTCACCAACAGTACTTGGGCCAGTAACATATTCTGAACTACTTTGTCTCCACAGTTCAACAGAGTCCACTGCTACTTCTTTTTTAACTTCCAATCTAAATTTTCCTTTTATAGAATTTTATTTTATTACTCCTATAAGCTACTTATCACAGAGTCTGAGGACATAGTTATAACATGATTGTCCATACCCCAGCTACTGCCTGATTAAAAGCCATGTAGATGGAATCTAACAATAGATGTCTTTAGATGGACGTGGGGGGGTGTCTGCCCGCTTGCAGCAGAGCTTGGGTCCATTTTAAACAGACCTGCTGCTGCCGTGGCCCACGGTCGATCTTTGCGGCACCCCCTCCCTCACACCATAGAGCTGTAGGTAGATCGGCCACCACTCTAGGCTGCCGCCCACAGCTTTATGGCATTGCCCAGGGCAACCCCTGGCCCCGGGAGTGGAGCTTCAGGATCACTGCTCCACTTCCAGACGGTGCTCCAGGTTTGGGCAGCCAGCTCCACTGGCGGTGCTCTGGGATCACCGCTAGCAGGGCTGGAGCGGAACAGGTGGCGTCTGCTCTGCTTCTGCTCAGCCTGCACATCTGGTGGGCGGCAGGCCACCTTTAACTGGATGGCCTGCCCGGATGTAAGGTGGAGCAGAGGCATGGGTGCAATCCGTGTAAAAGCATCTGATGTGTCGTAACCATCTTGTCCATACTTTTAACCCAATTAAAGAACACGACTGGATTGGATTCTCTCCATGCTACACGTTTTAACTGTATGGTAGCCGTTTCAGTGGCCAAACAACAGTAGCTGACTGCTAACTGCCCCCCTTTCATTCAGGTTTTTTTTTTAGCTGTAACACACATGTGGTCTTTATTATACCACTGTGTATGAGGATGCTTCCACACTAGCCGCTTGTCCTGGATTGAGTGGGGAGATAGGTGTGGAGTTAGAGTCACCTTGCCCCACATTCCTGGCTGCCTCGGGGTCAGCAGCACCTGATCAGATGTGTGGTCAAGGGGTGTGATGCAGGGTGAGTTGCACTCCTGTTTACACCAAGGTGACTTGACTTGCATTTCACCCCATTTCTGTGTATTCCCCCTGGGGCAGCAGCCATCCTTACTAGCAGCTTGCCCTAGAATGTATGGAATGCAGAGTGGAGGAGATGGGAAGTGGGGAGCAAGGTAGTCCCTAGTGTGAACATAGCCTAAAGGCCTAAACAATCACTCTCTATCCTTAGGGTTTGCATCTTTCAAATATTTATACAGGTTGATGGCTCTTCTAGCTTGTTCCAGTTGGTGCATGGTTGCTAAGCAACCAAATGCCAGCCAGGGATTGCTGGCGTGCATCAGGTTGTGCCACTCTCTCCATCCACACACACACCCATAACAAGGAACTGCTGGGGGGTTGCAGAAAGCATCTATACCTGCCCTCTACCTGTTGGGGTCTCCTCCCACAATGGTATCTTCGGTAGAGGAGTTATGGGTGGTTATTGTTTCTTTTGTGCCTTTGTGATGCAGAAATGCAAAGAACAAGATCATTTAATGTGGTCTCGGCTTGCTTTGTTTCAAACCAGAAGTGTCTAGAGCGATTCCTATATTTCCTTTTCTTACTTCATGCTGCTTAACTAATTAATGTACATAAAGCATCTGCTGGGTGAGAAACACGAGAGACGCACAGAATGTTATTACTACCAGTTGGGTTGCAAAAATAGTGAGGAGAGGACAAGCTTAGGAGAGAAGCCCATACTTCGACCAACGAGGGTTGACACTTGACTGGAAAATGCACCACACTGAGCAATTAATTTGCCTCCTGATGTTTACACTCTTCAAATACTCGCAGACATTTACTGTGTCCCTTGGCACTTTTAGCTGACACTTAGCCAAGCTATTTACGTTTAGCTTGTGACTTGCTTAATCTTTCCTCAGAAGCCAGCCTCATCTGCCAGACTGCCAGTCTCTCCTGAGGAAAGGCCCTGGGAAGCCAGGATTTGAGCCAATCAAACAAACAAATGAAGACTAGGTATGCATAGTAAGCTATAGATTGGGAGAGAAAGGAGGCTGTGAAAGAGCTATATCAGACAGGATTGGAATCTTACGTACTTCGCCTCTTGTCTCTCTCCCAACCTTACCTTATCCATGAGCTCACTGGGTGACCTTGGGCAAGTCACTCGCTCTCAGCCTCAATTTCCCATCTGTAAAATGGGAATAATATAGTTGTTGTGAGGGTGAACTAGATAAGGATTGTAGAGCACTTTGAAAACTGAAATCATGACACAAAATAATAACAACAATAATAATTAATAATAATTAATAATATTTTTGGACCAGCACAGCAGCCACACATTATACTCTGTTGTAGCTTGTATCTAAATTCCCTCCAGTTTGCTGCCATTTGTCTGGCACTGGGATCCCCAGAATTAAATTCAGTGCTAGTCTTTGAGATGCTGTTCTGGGCTAGATATAGATACAGATTAATTGCTATGGTCCGTTATACAAACCAGATCATAATGGTTCCGTTCTGGTCTTAAAAATGAATGGAATGGATCCATTCATCAACCAAAGAAAGCAAGTCTGACATTTCCTCTTTCATGATATAAAACTATTGCCAAGGATACAAGACTTACTGTGCTCAGGAATCAGTATCTACTGTCCCTAGGCATCAATCTAGGGCCATCTACTATTCCAGGGCAAGCCCCCAGCTGGGATACCATCCCACTGGCTCCTCATTCCAGACTAGGACTCTTTCTGGCCAGGGCACTAGCAGAACTTACCTCAGAAGGTGTGGGCGGGGACAGGGCGTGGGAGCATAGCCGCTTTGGAAAGAAGCAGGACAGCCCCATCGCCTCACCCTTCTCCAGCATGGCCACCCCTCTTTCCAAGAATTGTGAAGTCACAACGGCTGGCATATCAGAAAAGAGTGGGAGATCTGCTTCGCACCACTCCTTTTCTGGCTTAGTCGTGTCCTATAACATTTTGATCCTGCTCTGCTCAGAAAGGGGTGTGGTCACCTTGGGGAAGAAAGAGTCTGAGATCCCCTTCACCCCTCCCCTTTCTGGCATGTCCTTGCCCCTCCTCCGAGGATCATGGTCTACAAAAAATCACCTTGCAGTCAGCTAGTCAACCATGATCAACGTCTTGGTCTCCCCATAACTATTGTACAGGCAAGCCCAGGCATCGATTAAAGGATGTGGGGCCCCAAATAAAGCCATACTTTGGGGACACCATTCAGGCCACCTACATACATACAGTATTGCAACAGAGTTCAGTAGCTACTGGTCGAACCCCCAGCCTAGACATCCTATAATGTTGGTGTGCAGCCCCACTCCTCACCCACTATCCCCTCTACCTGCGAAGATCCTGCTCAACCCTGCCCTGATGCAGAGTATGTGTGTGGGTGAGGTGGGATGAACAAACCAGCATCAGAGTCAGGGTGTGAAGGGATGCGCGTGTGTGTGTGTGTGTATGTAAGGATTATTTATTTATTTGTTTTATTTAAATTTATATGCTGCCCTTCCCAAATTGGCTCAGGGCAGCTTACAATTAATAAAACCTCATAAAACACATTTTTAAACCCCCAATTCCCTCCCCAGAACCCAACCCCTAAACCCCTCTCTGAAAACTTCCTTATCTCCTCCCCACAACCCATAACCACATATAATCTCCCAGTCAGCCCCAGTCCCTATCCCCACCTGTCAAATGCCATACCAAACAAGACTGTTTTACATCACCTCCGGAAGGTGGTCAGATTTGGCCTCAAGTGAACCTCTGGGAGGAATGGAGTTCCATAGAACTGGGGCAACTACCAAGAATGCCTCGCCCTCCCCTCCCCCCCCCCCCGCACACCCTTGTCCCATGGACATGGGTAACAGATGGAACCCACAGCCGGGCGCTCCCGGCCAACTACGGGGGTTGCGACATGGCATGGGAAGACCGGCGGTCTCTCAGATAAGTACATTCAAATTAGAGGTGTGCATTCATATAGTTTTCTTTTATTTATGAAAATGAATGGCCCTGGCAGTCATTTTGCACATGCACTGAGATTTACTTTTAAAAAAAATAAAAATTAAAAATAAAATAAATTTTTTAAAAATCTCTGCGTATGTGAAAAATGGCTACCAGAACATTCCGCGTATAGTTACCCTTTTCCAAAATGGCAACAGCAGCATTTGTGCCATTTTGGAAAAGGACCACGCATGCGCATAACAGCCCCGGGGTTCATTTTGTGCATGCACAGTGATTTTATTATTAATTATTATTATTATTATTATTATTTTATTTTATTTATTATTATTATTATTATTATTATTATTTTAATTAAAAACAAAAATAAAATCAAAACAAAAATGGTAGGATTGTTTATGAAAACGTCTGAAAACAAAGGGGGGGGGGGTTGTAAATGAAAACAAAAACTAAAATGAAAACGTACAGGGTGCCTTCTGCACAACCCTGGTAAAGACGGGAAGAGTAGGTAGTGCTGTTGCCATGCTGCTATTTCAGCTGAGTTTTACCTGCACGGCTGCTGCAGTGTGAGCTCTGCAGTGGTACCCAGGTTTAGCAGCTGCACCAGTGCACGCACACTGAAAGACCCCATGCTACAATGTGGTCAGCATAATGGTTAATTCTTCCCTGCACGGGTCCTAAATTAGTCATCAGTGGGTGTACAACAGGGATGTGCGAACGCAGTTCGGAAGTTCAGAGTTCGGACCGAACTCAAATAGTTCGATCGACCAAACTGAACTTTCAAACCGAACTCGAATTCAACTGAACTGTTTGGTCAAATCCGAACCAGTTCAGAAGGCAAAAAACCCCGTTTTTGAATGTACGAACTCGGTTTGGAAGTTCAGAATTCAACCGAACTCAAATAGTTCAGTTGACCGAACCAAACGTTCGAACAGAACTCGATTTTTCAAACCGAATTTCCGAACTTGGTTCTGTTCGCACATCCCTAGTGTACAAGCAGAGTTTCTCTCTTCTTGCTGCTATTTTTTCCAACATCCTTGGTGGAATATTACTTCCCTTGTCTTTCTACTAGAGCAGTAGGGGACAATGAAGACATGCATTGGGAATTTTCCCAATGTGTCCGTATGAAAATGGAGCTATGCCAGGAGCTATTGTACAATCTTCCCAGAATGGATACCACAATACTTAGATGTACTATGTGCACCCAACCACATACTGTAATAATCTCCTCCCACTTTCAGGGAGGGTTTGGCAGGCATGTTCCTACATTTAGGACATTCTTATTGTAATGTTACTGGCCGTTGTTCACCACAAACATTCTTTGGCTTTGAGCTAGAATTTTTTCAAGGGGAAGAGGTTGAGATTGAGAACCCATTCCTTGTCATGTGTTTTCCTGCCTCCCTCTTAGTGGGAGCCCAGGTAGGTAGGTGTCAGCCTGCTATTCAAATGAACTGCCAGTAGTTCAAGGCTGAGATGATGACAGCTAACATCTGGATGCCAATAAAACCTTCTGGGATTGTGTCTCATTCTTGCAAGTGAATTAATCACTTAGGGCACATTTCCACAAGCAGCTGAATCAAATTAATATGTCCTTAACTCACTTGTACTTCAATACATTTGCAAATGCTCTGTGTATTTGACTCAGTTTTGTAACAAGTCTGGTCTGATCAAAGTATTGCCTCTTCGCCCGGTGGCTCTGGGCATGGGATGCTGGGCTGCGTATGTACTGAGAAGCAACTACCCTCTCTCTTGGGTTCATGTATCAGATGATGAAGAAAAATTACAACCATCTACGTATTAGATACACTCAGTAATGTGCCATCCTCCCCCCTTCTCCCGCGGGGGTCAGCTTATCCAAGGCTTTATTGATCCAGGTTGATGAGAACAATTAAACCTCATCTCCCTTCTACTTCTAGTCTGACAAAATGACATAGTAAAATGGACACATCAATCACTCATAGTCAGGTTAGTGGATTATAGCTGACTTGTCACATGCCTCCAATATAGGAGTGACTTTACTTCCATTTTCCACACATTAAAGAACTGAAATTATTTCAGCATTTCAGTGTTTATAAACACTGGCTGGAAACGCATGTAGAAAGACTTGACTCAGATTTAAAATCTTAGTCCAAAAGAAGATGAAGGCACCTGCAGGCAGATTCCCCCAGAGGGGCAGACTTCAAGTTCAAAATAGAAGGAGACTGACACCAATTATTCTGCTCGGCTATTTATGTACCAACTGAACCATCACTACAGGTGCGGTAGGGACAATTGAATCTCATAGGCTCAAAATTACCTGATGGTGACATCACCTTTTTCAGGCCATAAACTAGCATGTCCATATTATTGTATTTCTCTCCGTTAGCATCACATTTTAATTCTTATCTATAGTTACAGAAATATTGCCTTTAACCTTGGAGAGGGTAGCTCTTGAGCACATTACACCAGTGCTTAAGAGTCTGCACTGGCTGCCTATAACATTCCAGGCACAATTCAAGGTGCTGGTTTTGACCTTCAAAGCCCTAAATGGCTTGGGGCGGGCCTTACATATCTGAAGGACAGCCCTTCTCCTTATGGTCCTTCGTGGCCCTTAAGATCAGCCGAGGGTGCCCTCTTGCGGGTTCCATCGCTCACCCAGTTTCTTATGACTTGGGCCCGCAGTGAGGCATTCTCTGTGCCTGCCCAACAGCTTTGGAACTCCCTTCTCTTGGAGGCTCACCTGAGCCCTGGTTTGAATGTCTTCTCTTGAATGTCTTTGAAATCGAGCTCTGCATCCCTGTGCATGATTGCTGGCAAAGCCGTGCCTGGGGGATGGGGGGGAGCTTTCAGACCAGCCAATCCCTGCGCATATTCTGGCTGTGCATCTCTCCCTCCCCCCCGCCCCCGCCGCCAGAATATGCGTGTGGGGGGTGGGGGATGTCTGAAAGTGGCCTTTGTTACAGGGAAGAGATTCTGATGGAGGGGAAGTTCGGGGTTCAACCCGAACTCCAGGTGTTCGCGAACACCCTGAATCCGAACTGCCCCCGGCCCAAACCAGTTCGGGTGGGGGGCAGGGAGACAGGGAGGAACCCGGTTTTCCCTCCCCCCTCCAGGTTGCATGGGTGGAAGGAGCACCGGGGAGCACCTCCCCCCCCACCAGGTAGGTCGGGCTCTGGGTCCAGCAGTGGCGGTGGCAGTGGCGGTGGCAGCAGCAGCGGCAGTAGGTCTGGCGGCGGCGGTGCTCCGGAGCGCTTCAGGCCGCTACTAGGCCTTCCGGTTTGACCCGGAAGGCCTAGTAGCAGAGCCTCAGCACCACCAGGTAGGGCGATCCCTGAGGTGGGAATTAAAAAAAAATTTTGTAAGCAGGCTGAACCGGGGGGGGGGGAGGTGCTCCCCGGCACCCCTTCCACCTGTGCAGCCTGGAGGGGAGAGAGGGGAGGGAAAACCGCAGCCTCCCCTTGCCCGAAGAGGCCGAACCAAACGGTTTCGGGTTGGGCCAAACCCCGAACGGGCCGAACACCAAACCCCCCAGTGTTCGCACATCCCTAGAACAAATGTATCCAGGAAGGAAGTTCCAGCCCTGGGGGGGGCAGTAAAGAGAGGAGGTGAAGATGTTTAGAGGAGCAGGGAAGTCACAAGCAGGTGAGGATGGGGGCAGAGGAGGAGCAAAGCTCCCGGGCAGGAAACTGGCAGGATACAAGAACAGAGAGATATGGGGGAGCAAGGCCATGATGAGCCTTGAAGGTGAAGACCAGGAGCTTGTGCTGTATGTGTTCCTGTAAAGGGAGCCAGTGCAGGGTGAAGAAGAGGGGTTGAACGTGGTCAAAGTGACGGGCAAGGTGGATGACTTTGGCAGCAGAGCATTGAACAGAGATGAGGGGATGAGATCAGAGTAGGGGAGACCAGTGAGGAGGAAGTTACAGTAGTTAAGGCGAGAGATGACTAGAGCGTGGACTAGGGGTTTTGCAGTGGCAACAGTAAGGCAGGGCCAGATTTTAGCAATATTATACAGGGCGAAGTATCAGGGTTTGGCAACAGCCTGGATTGGAGGCATAAAGGAGAGGGAGGAGTCAAAAATTAATCCCAGGCTACGTACCTGAGGGACAGGCTGGATGTTGACACCCTCAGTGAAAACTGAGAGGGAAATAGGAAGAGAACGTTTTTGGGGTGAAGATGAGGAGTTTGGTCTTGGCCATATTAAACTTGGGTTGGCAGCAAGACATCCAAGTAGAGATGTCAGAGAGACAGTCAGTGATACAAGACTGGATGGAGGAGGAGAGCACAGGAGTGGGGAGAGAGAGTTTCGTGTCATCAGTATACAGGTGGTACTGGAAGCCATGAGATTCAATGAGTTTATGCAGAGAAAAAGTGTAAAGAGAGAAGAGAAGAAGACCCAGGACAGAGCCTTGGGGAACTCCCACAGTAAGGGGGAGTAACGTAGAGGAGGTACCAACAAGAGAAATGTTGAAAGAGCAGTTTGAGAGATATAGAGAACCAGTCAAGAACAGAGTCCCGGAAACCAAGGGAGTGTAGCAAATCCAGGAGGAGACCATGGTCAATAGTGCCAAAGGCGGTGGAGAGATTGAAGAGGACAAGAACAGAGTAGAGGCCTTTAGACTTAAGAGAATGTCATCAGTGATTCTGGCGAGGGCGGTCTCAGTCGAGTGGAGAGGGTGGTAACCCAATTGAAGGGGGTCAAGGGAGGAATTGGAAGAGAGGAAATTAAGACAGTGTGTGTAGACTGCCAACTCCAGGAGCTTGGAAGCAAATGGTAGGAGCGAAATGGAACGATAGCTGGAAGGGTCAAGAGTAGCCTTCTTAAGGATAGGGGAGACTCTGGCGTGTTTGAAAGCCAGTGGAAATGACCCAGTAGAGAGGGCAAGATTGATGATCATTGATGTGCAGCAGAAGAAGGTACAGTGGTGGGGCAATTGCCGTTAGAAGGTGAGATGGGATGGGGTCAATGGGGCAAGTGGAGGGGGTGAATGAAGAGAGGAGGGAACACTGGGGGGAAGGAGAAGACAAGAGAGGCAGGAGGGGATAGCAGGGCAGGAAATAGGGGAGGGAGAGGGTTGGGAAGCAATAGCAAGGCAGAGTTCATCAGTCTTGTTTAAAAAGGAGAGAAGATCCTGTGCAGAGAAAGGGGAAGTCGGGGAAGTACAGGGAGGCTTCAGAAGGGAAGCAAATGTCGAGAAGAGACAGCGGGAGTTACGGGAGTGAGTTTCGATTAATGTGGAATAATAGTGGTCTTTGGGCAGGGAAAGGGCATCGCTAAATGGGCTCTGGACAGACCCCTGCGGTCGGCTGGGGAACGCCTTCCTCTGAGTTTTCCGGATATCCCACGTGGCAACAATGAGGGGGTGTTCTCGGTTGCTGCACCGTGGCTGTGGAACTCCCTCCTGATGGAGGTTCACCTCACCCCCAGATCTCCCCTCTTTCCAAAGACAGTGTAAGACCTGGCTGTACTGGCAAGGAAGATGGGTGATGGGTCAGGGGTTGTTGCGGGGGGGGGGGGGGGGGGNTATTTTATTGTTTATATTTTTCAGCTGACCAAGACCCTGTCGTCTCGTTGCTATTCCAGTGTTTGGAGGTCGTGGCGAAATGGATGTGGCAGAGCAGACTGAAGCTCAACCCCGATAAGACAGAGGTGATGTTGGGGGGGGGGAGCAAGGGAGATGTCGGGCCCCCTGATTGGGGGGGTTCGCCCTCCCATAGCTCAGCAGGTTCGGAGTCTGGGGGTGATTCTGGATGCAGATCTCCGCCTGGAGCGACAGGTGGAGGTAGTGGCGAAGGCCACTTTCCGCCAGTTATATCTGGTGCGGAGGCTGTGTCCGTACATCTCCGACCCAGACCTGGCCTCCCTCATCCATGCCTTCGAGGCTGGACTACTGCAACGCGCTCTACATGGGGGTGCCCGTGTTCCTGGTTCAGAGGCGGCAGCTAGTGCAGAATGCAGCGGCCCATCTCCTGTCGAGGACGGGCCATCGGGAGCACATTACACCTGTGCTCCGAACTCTGCACTGGCTGCCAATAGCGTGCCGAGCCAGGTTCAAGGTATTGGTGTTAATCTATAAGGCCCTTCATGGTCTGTGCCCCTCGTACCTCAGGGACCACTTCGCTCTCCGCGCCCCAGAGCGGCTCCTTCGGTCTGCCAGGGCTGCCTTCTTGAAGGTCCCCCGTGTTAAGTGGGGGGGCACGATGGAGAGGGCATTCTCAGTGGCCGGGCCTCGCCTTTGGAATTCCCTCCCGGAGGAAGCCCGTCTGGCCCCGAGCCTTTTAACATTCCGGCGAATTTGCAAGACCTGGCTGTTCACCCAGGCCTTTGGGGAAGGGGGAGAGGGTGGGTTGGGGGGGGGGTGTTATCTCCCGCCACCCTTATTTATTGTATTTTTAGTATTACCCTAGCCGTGTTTTATTGTTGTGATTTAGTCAACTAACTAAACTAAACTAAATAAATAAATAAATACAGATAGCGCAAGCTTGTATTGTATGAAGTCAGCAAGCTCACGAGATTTCCACCAGAGGCGCTCGGCAGCTCGAGAGCAGGATCAGAGGTGGCAGATAGTAGTGGTTTTAATTATTTAACTTACATTTGTATTTTATGTGTGTGTTGTAAGCCACCATGAGCCTTCAGGGCTAGCGCAGAATATAAACCAAAATAAATAAATAAATATTGTTCACATGTCAAGCGACAGTATTCTGGAGTAGAAGTCTTATGATAAATACAGGTTGCAGGGCTGCATGGCCTCCAATGCAGCCCTGCGATCTGTATTTCTCATAAGTGCCCTCTAAACATTTGGATATATGGCAAACCCTATGGGCAGTGGGGTGTCTTTCCTCAGCACCACCACCTGGCTGGTCTTGGTAAGGGACTTTCTTGTATGTTTCTCTTCTTGTTCTATCTATGACCCTGCATGTCCAGCTTCCTGATTGGCTCCCAGTCTTGTATAAGGCATGCTGGGACCAGAAGAAAGGTAGCAGAGTATCTGCTGTTATTTCTTACTCTGGCCTGCACTCTTGGATCCACTGCCCTGTCCTGCATTAGGTTGTCTCTTTCCTTGTAGTAGTTTGTTGATTGCATCTATTCTTTGTCTTTGCCTCACTTCTCTCCCATCGTTTGTGTGTGTCCTTGCTGTTAGATCTTTGTCATTATTTGTTGCCTTCTCCTGTACCTTGATTCTAATCACCTGTGTGCTCCTGTTAGCTCCGCCCCTTGTGTCTCCTGTAATGTGCTGCTTGTAATCCTGCTTTTCCTTCTCTCTTTGTCCCCAGGTTTATCTTAGCTCCCTCCCTGTTGTGTGTTTGCTTGTTATATATATGTTGCTTGTTGTCTTGGAGTCTCTATTGCTCTTAGCATTGTCTTTGCTTTCCTTCTCCTCTAGTCATAGTCACCCTTTAGTATTTCTCTCTTCAGATGTGTCTTGACTATGACCCCTCTCGGCCGTGCTAATCACCACTTGGTCTCATTCTCCCCTTTGCTCTGATCCTTTGCTGTAGTCTTGTTTCTTCTCTTTGTCCCCCAATCCTTGTTTGGACTCATTCCTTGCCCTTATCTCCAATTATTGCTTGCTCTCGCTCCTCCCTGTAACCTTGACCATTCTGTGGTCTTGTGTCTCCCCTTTGTCCCCCAAACTCGGTATGGCTTTGTTCATTCCCTTTAGCCCTCAAACTGTTATGGTCTCTTTTCTCCTCTCCACCTTCTGTACCCTTCCTGAATCCCTTATTCCTAGCCCTGATCTCAGTCATGGAGCCACGTGCTCTCTGAGGCCAGAGAATCCAGCCTTCTATGCTGAGCCTTACTCTCTTCAGAGCGGAGAACAGCTGAGAGATCTTCCTTGTTTACCCTTTCTTGCCCGTAAATCTGGGTATTTTCAGATGTTACGAGATCACAGTCAATCGCGTGGCGGGGCCAAAGCGCCCTGAACATCTGTTTCGGGGGCGCCAGATGTTCACCACAGTCAATCCCCACCAGGGGTTGAAAATAACCACGCTTCCGGAGCTCCGACCCAGACCATCTCCGAAAGCGTGGTCAAAGCGATTCCCACCGGGAAACAAAAAAAAGTAACGACTGAACGGCAACCACCAACTGGAATCAAGCAACATGATTCCCAGCCGGGGACAAAGCATGCAGCGTCGCTGCCAGGCAACGAGCAACAACACAGGCCAGGGAGGGAGGGAGATTTAAAGGGCACACAGCAGCAGCCAAGACGAGCCGCCCCAGCACCTTCTGGGTGGTTTTACCACGGCCCGGCCCGGGATCGGCGTAATGTCTGTTGCGCTGCCCCGGGCAGTGGTCTGCCATTCCGATTCCCTGCCGTGGTCCCACTCCCGTCACATCTGTTTGGGGCCTCTGTTGCCCACGGGGGGTGGTTAGCCGGTTCGCCACCACTGGGAATTCACCGTGGTGAATCGGGTGACCGTAATGTCTGAAATCACCCTCTGTCTCCTCCTAGCTCTAGCCCTTCTCTTCTACCTCAATTCCTGTTCTGAGCTTTATATATAATTATTACTACATTTTCTAGTCATGATTTCTGCACTAAACAATACATCTTTATATACACTGTTAGCAAAACAAGCAAGGACCTTTATGTAGTTGTTCATCTTAGGAAGCTAGTCACTGCAAGCATCAGTGCAAAATTCCGAGTTTAAAAGGATGGATGTTTTTCTGATGTAAATACTGGCTGATTTCATCATTGCTGGTCTCTGCAAATCACCTCCTGATCTGGTGAAGTATAAGATAGCATGTCTCTGCTATGCTCAGCAATATTGTGACCCTTATATTAAGCTGATGCTGGAAATACTGGAAGGTCCCATTGGAGAGAATGCTCCCTTGAGACATGATTGATTAGTGCAGTGTTTTCTGAGGTGACTTAGAATTGCGTATGCAGGGGAATCATCTCCTGTGCCAAGGAAGTTACAGTTGCACACCATGGGGTGAGAAAGGGTGAAAATGTACGAGACAGCGCCAGCAGCCAACCAGATCCCCTACCCAGCCTGTGGAACAGCAAAGCAGCTGCTACCACCTGTTGGATCGGTGTTCAGAGCAGAATACATATACAGCCCCCATACAATCCCCATGCCCTGGGTTTGGCCAAATAAACCACACACACGGGCAGGACTCAGGACAGGAGTAGTGGCTGCTGGACACCAGAATCAGGATCGGGACCATGAAAAGCAGCCATCAGCAGCATATCACTCCTAGACTCCAGGCCAGAGCAATCCCATCCAGGGACTGTACATGGCCCCAGCCCAAGGTGTCGTCACCTCTGCCTGGTTCCCCCCTACCCCCGCCTGGTGTCCAGGACACAAGAAAACTAGTGGGTCTGCCTGGGGAGAGTTGTGCCCAAAGAGCACCCCGTGGGCCAGTCCCCCTCGTCCGGGGATGGCGGGTCCCAACCTGGCTTATGGGTGGAGGCAGTGCCCATACCACATGCTGCACTCCTGGGCTCACCACCACTGCTGCCTCAGTAGTGGGTCCTATTGTCACGCAGGTCGAGAGAAGAGGCAGGAGAGACTGTGTGGGGCTGGGCTCTGTGACACCCCACCTCTGGGCAAGGGTGACCTCCCTCAGTCCCTCCCTCCATGCAGGTAGCAGCTTCTCCCAGCCATGCCATCAGCTGACAGGCAGCTGGGGCATGGCCTGCTCACTCCCAGCCTGCGCCATCAGCTGATAGGCAGTCAGCAGCTACTGCTCCTTGGCCCAGTCTTTGCTGACATTGTGGCCTTGTCCACGATGTTGGTGGACCTTGCCATGTGCAGGTGCCGCGTGGGACCTAACAGACAGGAGGGCGCACATTAGCCCAGATTAGTCAGGCGGGGCCGGCCTTCGCCCAGGCTGTGTCAACCAGCTTCTCCAGACGACACATCAGGAAGCAGCCCACCCCATCATGGAAGTGGGCCAACATCTGGTGGCCATTTAACAGATAGGCAGGTGAACTGCAAACTAACATGGGCTATTTGTGTGCTATCTATTTCTTTTCACCCAAAGACTGACAAACGGAATTCTATCCTGTTGAAGTGTTGATCTTGTTAGATCTTTCGGCGGCCTTTGATATCATTGATCACGAGGTGTTTTTGACACGACTGCAGGGCCTGGCTGGCAGGGTGCACGGAACTGTTCTTGAGTGGTTCTTCTCCTTCCTGTCAGAGAGGTCCCAGAGAGAGGTGTCATCTCAGTGTCATCATTGTCATCTCGGGACCTCCCCTGTGGGGTCCCGCAAGGTTCTATTGTCACCCCTCTTGTTCAACATGCACATGAGGCCATTGAGCGAGGTCATTTGGAGGTTTGGGGTGCAGTGCCATCAGTACGCTGATAACACCCAGCTCTGCCTCTCTGCAACCCAGGCCCTGCAGTCTTGGTGCTTAGCCCAATGCTTGGCTGCTGTTGGGGACTGGATGAAGATGAGCCGATTGAGGCTGAATCCAGACAAGACTGAGGTGATGATGGTTGGCCGGTCCTGTGACCTGATGGGAGTTGGGACTCCTCTTATTGATGGAGTCTGGCCCCATCTGGTCAATCAGGTTCGCAGCCTTGGAGTTCTTCTGGATCCCCTGCTGTGCCTGGATTGTCAAGTGGCGGCCATGGCTGGGAGCGCTTTTCACCAACTCCATCTGTTGAGGAGGTTGCGGCCTTTTCTTTCTGATTCAGATCTGGCCCCGTCATCCATGCTTTCATCACCTCGAGGCTAGATTATTGCAATGCGCTCTATGTGGGGCTGCCCTTGATGACTGTTTGGAAGCTGCAGCTGGTGCAGAATGTGGTGGCTCACCTCCTTTCAGGGATAAGACTCCAGGAGCACATTACACCAGTGCTCTGAAATCTGTAGTGGCTCCCTATAGCTCTTTGGGCACAATTCAAGGTGCTGGTTTTGGCCTTCAAAGCCCTAAATGGTCTGGGCCCCACATTGTGGCCCCTGAGATTGGCCGAGAGTGCTTCCCTGGGGGTATCGTCTGTTAGCCTTGTTCATACGACAAGGACTTGCAGGGAGGCGTTCTCGGTGGCTGCCCCGATACTTGGAAATTCCCTTCCCCTGGAGGTTCAGTTGAGTCTGAGCCTGGGTGTCTTCTCCAGGTGGTGTAAGACCTCCTTATTTGAAAAGGCATTTGCTGGGCGGGGATCATAGGGGACAGATAGTTTGGGGGGTTTGGGAATGGGGTAATGGTATTGGGTGGGTTTGTGGAGGGTTGTGAGGTTTAGGGTTTCTGTATTTTAATGTTTTTAATTATTTGTAAGCTGCTCTGAGCCTTTGGGAAGGGCAGCATATACATTTAAACAAATAAAGACCTAAGAAAAGTGCATGCAGTTCTCTGCACCAGGAAAACAGTTGACAAATCAAAGGACAAAGAAGTGTAGGTGGCTGGAAATATTGATTCAGAAAGAAAGTTTAAAAGAAACAAATATATATACAGCTTGTCCAAACAATGACTAAGCAAGAATGTTATTGTGCAAGTAACTAAAAAGAGTATAGATTACAAAGTCTCTACTGTGGCTGGTTGTGTATGATTGCTATGGGCCCTTCGATCAGAAACCAAGGCAGGGGTCATACACAGCAACACTGGCGTGAGCACATAAACTACTCCAAGCTCATGACCAGAGAGGGTGGAGGGTAGGGTTGCCACCTATGCACATTTTTACAGAAAACTTATGAAAAATACATGTTGCGGGGCCTGCATTGATGCCAAAGGCACCAGTGCAGGGCCTGCAACATGTATTTTTCATAAGTGTTCCTTAAAAATGTGCATAGGCGTGGCAACCATAGGGAGAGAGGCCCTATCACCCGCTGCATAGATCACAGCGTTGACTGGTTGTGGAGCATGTGACTGGATGATCCAATGGAATGGTTACTCCCACCCATTTCTGATGTGGACCTGCCCTTTTATGTGGTGATGGCATGCCATGGCACTCCAGAGAGGTGCTCATCCCAGCCAAATCAGGCCCAGGCTAAGATTGGGCCTAGCATGGCTGAACTAGACTCCCTTTCACACCAGTATCCAGCCTGAGCAGAGGCCTCTATCATTGAGTGTGTCCCCAAACCATTTCCTGGAGGCATTGTAGCTCTCTCAGCTACCACAGCTCAAGCAGCACTCTGGAGAAATAGCACAATGCTATGGGGTGGGGGAGGGGCATTGCGTGGTCAGACTGTGGTCCCTGGCAGCTGCCTGATCCATTTAAAACAGACCTAGGCACACTTGCAAGCGGGAAGATGCAGGAGTGCCCCCACCCCCAAACTTGCTCCGGGGTTGTACACCCCCATGTCACAGTTGCAATGTTTTGTGAATGCATGGATCACAATCTATCTAGGTGAAGGTGTTTTTGCCCTGGACAGTTTATTATCCAAACAGGCAAACGCATACATGCTTCCTTGTCATGCTTTGCAATTGTCTCGATCCTTGGTAGAGGGCTGATAAGATACATAACAGGAGATCTGATGTCATAAATTCATTTCACACTGATATGGGAAAATTTCCCTTCATTTATTACTTAATGTGAGACCTGTTGTTTTGCAGGGGCACCTTATTTTAACCAATTATTAACTCTGCAGACCAGATTCAACCTTTAATTTGCGTGTTATTGTAAAGCATCTTGATGCAGATAGGCCTCAACAGGATGAAATGCTATAAAAGAAGTTGCTGCCTGTTATTGACTTCTCCTAGAGGTGATTCTTGTTAGTCACCCACACTGAATTTGCCAGCAAAGGAAACTTTTGCCAAACCAAAGTTATAACGATCATTGAGGCTGCCAATTCTCACACTAGCCAAGAACCCGGTCCAACAAAATGAAGAGTTAAGATCCAAATCCTGAAGTCCTTAGTCAGGGTTTGATTCTGAAAACCTTTACTCATATGAGATGAGTTGCATTATTTTCAGAGCTGTTTATTTATTTTTACAATTTTTACCCCACCTTGCCCAATTAGGGCAGCTTACAAAACACATAAAAACGTATAAAAGCAGTTAACCGCCCACACCCAACAACCCTCTCTCTAACCCTACACCCAATCCCACCCAACCCTATCCCTGCCTGTCAAATGGAGGGTTGTGGGGTTTAGGGTTTCTGTATTTTAATGGCCAAAAAAACAAATCTGGCTAAACAAAAAGGTTTTACATCTCTTCTGGAAGATGAGCAGGCTCGGGCTTAGGTGGACTCCCCAAGGGAAAGGAACTCTGTAATTGTAGGGCAGGCAACGAGAATTCCTCTCTGCATGCCTTTGTTTTAAAAATTTCATGGGCAGTTGGTACTCGCATGCTTGAGAGAGGCCATTCCCATTCCCATTGCTGTCAATGGCAAAGCTTACATTAATTTCCGTGGTGTAGGATGACACTGCAAGGCCCTGACCTGATCCAAAGCCCATTGAAATTAATGAGAAAGGTCCCATCTTATCAATGGATGTAGGATCATCTCCTAAATGAAGATTCACTTTCACTAACCACTGGATCAGTTTCTCCCACTGAAGCCAGTGGGTATTTGGCTTTGTTATTGGAAAGATGTAGTGAAAACATAGTCAGGCCTTCCATGTTTGGCCCAAAGTTCCTCTATGCTGAGATGTGGCAGAGACATTGGTTATAATATGATGACAGACTCAGGCCACAGTGCTCAAGCCACTTCCAGTAGCTCTACTGAAATCAATTAGACTCCTCTAGAGTAAGTGGCCTGGGCACTGTAGTCCCATTATATCTGTCCAGTTGACAAAAGGCACTGTTCCAAAGCTCTCCATGGTCATGGTGGCACTATGGGAAGTATCCGGAGTGCCTCTATTATGGATCACTTCAGCGTTGCCGTAAGGTGGAAGACATTCAGACATCAAGAAAAATTCCACCTCACGATAAACCAGAGGCAAATTAGTTGTGTTGCCAGTGCCCCTAAGTCCACAGGTGGTAACTGTGACATCTCAAAGCCCCCTCAAAGTTTGCTTCTTTAAGATTGGCAACAACATTAGGACAACTCACTGCCATGTGGAAAAAAAAACTCATTTACAACTCGGGACACTAGAATTCTCCTCTTAATTTTTTTTTCCATACAGCATGCTGTTTTCTCATTAAGCGTGTTGACGTTTTTCAGATTGACCCCAGCAAGATATTTTGTTCTGGAGTCTCCGCTTAGTGGAAGGTTTCAACAATAACACTTTGAAGTGCCCCCACTCTCTCTTTTGAAGTCCATTCAGGCTCTGCCCTCAGGTCAGCATGTGAATTCCAGCAAGGATGCATGGACCATCTGTTGTACATGTTCAAATCCCAGTGGTTCTATATGGAGAGGTACTACTAACATGTTGCATAACTCACGCTGGAAAACAAAAACAGCCTGTCAGTTTGGACATTATTTTGGACTTATGCTTAGCATCCTCCCACTGGAGGGCCTGTTTATAGTACCCTTGAAGACCTGGACTTGGGGATTACAAAGTAATGAATAATAAGAACTGACACTAAGTTCTTTTATTAGAATTCCCCCCTTCCCTTGCCTCCTCCCCCCATTTGCCCTGTAGTTTTTGGAGCTGTGTTTTGGCTTCTCAATGACATGCCGGAATGTCCCAAAGCGCTGTCTGTTTCCTTACTACGATAGAACATTACTAATTTACAATAAATGGTTCATTATGAATGTCTGACAGTGTTTCCACTTGGGGTTTCTTGAATTTACTGATAGATGGCCTCAAAGATACCGAATTCAAATTTTAGAAGAATGAGAAAACAACCAAGGCTCATTTAATAAGATAATGGGCTTTAAAACACAAAACAAATCTCTCATGTGTTTATTCTTGGTTATGACAGTGGGCACATTCCTCCATCCATTGAAGTCTATCGCCCAGTTCTCATTGACTTTACTGGATGGAGAATTGCATCCAAAGAAAGTTCTGACAAGATAAGGATTGAGGAATACAGTAAGACATCCTCTTCAGTATTATCATCTTCAACAGCAAACCATTTGTGTTTGTTCAAATTTGCACATGCATTGTTGGATACAACTGCAGTGGAATCATTAGCTTTTCTTGCTGACAGAAGTAGATTCGGGCAAAACAGAGGGACATGGACCAGTTCCTCATCCATGGACCTGCAAGACACTGGACCATGGGATCACAGCAGATTGAGTCCAAAAACCACCACTGGCACTTGAAAAGGTTGGAAAACTCAAAATTCTTAGCAAACATGCTTCCAACAACAAGAAATAAAAACTAGAAATAGGTAGATTAGGGGGGAAATATCCAAAGGAACCCACCAAAATACACCTGCAGACGCTGAATACAGTGATTTGGTAGATAAGTAAACATACTGCGTTTGAGGATGAGTTTTTCAAAGTCGCTTTGAAATGGTAATGAGGTGTCCAAATCCCATTGGTAGCTCTACTAACCTCAACAGAATTGTGCTTTGCTCCTTTATTTAGTCTGCATATTTAGTTTTTAATTATTGGCCACCAATCTTCATGATAGTCTTGTAAACTAAGTTGAATACAATCCCTTCAGTGTTGACTTCCTGTGATATTTCAGTTTTATTCACAGAAACTCCCTGTTCTTCAGTTTCCTCACTTGATAAAAAGAAGGGGTAATAATAAGCTCCTTTTATTGAACACAACAGCCAAACAGTGCAGCCTTCTCATATCCTAGTTGGTTGCTGCTGCACACTCATTCTCCTCAACTAGTAAATTATTTATTATTAATTATTATTATTAAGCATTTACATAGCGCCAGCAATGGACCTGGAACTTTACAATTGTAAGAAAGAGACACGGTCTCTGCCCCAGCGAATTTACAATCTAAGAGAGACCGGGGGGGGAACAAAGGAGGGGGGAAACAGAAGAAGAGACAAGGATACATACATGAACTCATGAGGTCTCTGGTGCACGTGATTGGCTTAGTTACAAAGGTGTAGTTACTTATTTAATGTTACACAAGATACGATGATTCAGGATGTCAGCAAGGTGGCGAAGGGAACAAGGAGCCAGGGAAAGCTTGACAGAAGAGGTGGGTTTTGAGGAAGGATTTGAAGATTTGGAGGGAGAAAGCCGAGTGAATGTGTTCAGGGAGGGAGTTCCAGGCATGGAGGGCTGCCAGGGAAAAGGGGTGGATGGTAAATAAAACCAACTTAAGGGTGTATAATTTATAGTACCATTTGCATCACCTCAGAATTTGTGCTTGTGATTCTGGTGTGGACCCCTATAAGAGGATTGAATAGGCAACGTGCGGGAGGCGGAGGAGGACAGCCCAGCTCCTTTGTTTAAAAACAAATAGCCATGTTCATTAGCAAACACACTGCTGCAATTATGGAAAAAGAGGAAGAAGGCCAATGGATTTGCACTTAAATCGGATAGACGTGGAAACTTTCCTCCGCATGAAAGTCCCTTTCTAAAGCTGAGAGAAGCTGTCTGGTGGCCTGAGCTCTTGTAATTCCTGAGTTCCAATCCCAGCTCTGACATTAACTCTGTGTAATCCTCTGGCTCTGACATTTGGGGCCAGGTCCTCAGCTGGTATAGGCTGGCACAGTTCCACTGACTTGAACTAGTACACCAGCCGGAAATCTGGCTGCATATCTGTGGCTTTGGGGGAAAGGACAGCGCTGTTGTGCTTTTTTTACTGCTTATTCCTAGGGCGGTAGTCCTTGGAAGTCCCATCAGGGATTAGGGTGCCATTGTGGTCAAACACACAGTGGGTCCTGTTTAATGGACTAGATAACCTTTGAGTTCCTTCCAGCCCCATCACACTAAAGAGTGCCCCAAATCAGGACAACAAACAATGAAGCAATAAGTAATGAATCTGAAAGATCAGAGGTTCTGAAACCATGGATTGGAACCACAAATGGAGTCACACGATACGTAGATGGAGATGTGATCCTAGCTGATACTTAATATTCTTGGATGCCTTTGTTGCTGTCTGGGGTCACGGGATTAATTTTAATTTTCAATATGGGGTCTCGCAGACAAAAAATATGGGAACCACTGGTCTGCATGAGTTTAATTTTGGGTTTGGAGTTCAGTGTGAGAGCAAATTAGAGAGAAAGTTTGATTTCTAATCCAATGGCAAACTATTCCCATACCAGCGTAGCCTAGTGGATGAGTTGTTGGATTTAGACCTTGGAGTCCAGGGTTCAAAACCCATCTTAGGGGCTCAATCAGATGTGGTTTAAAGAGTGCTTATAAGCGCCATTGGCAGGGTGCCTGAAAAGGCACACTGACAAGCATGCTCTACCGACCTGAAAAAAACAGGTTGGTAGAGTACACCTGTCAGTGTGCTGACAAGCTCAATCATGCCTGTGGCACCTTTTCCTAGGTCATCTGGGCACGCATGCTTCACATTCGCATCCTGCCCTCAGCACTTAGAAGTGCTCTATAAACCACATCGGAATCAGCTCAGCTTATTAGGTGGCCTTGAACAAGTCCAGGTCATACTCTCTCAGCCTCAGTTCTCTATCTATAAAATGGGACTAACAATGACCCACCTCACGAGGTTCTTATGAGGGTGAACTAGGTAAGGATTGCCAAGAAAGCCCTTTGAACAGTGAGAGCGCTGCATTCGGTGAAAACAGACATACACCTAAACACCGCTTTAATACTACTTATGCATGTTGCAGGGCTGAATAGGGTGCCAATACAGACCTGCAACATGCATAAGAAATGTTAAAGCGGCATTTTCACCCAATAACATTATTCCAGCCCAAATGGCAGAAATTTAATGTGATCAGCTTCTCGCTGTCATCTTGAAAGGAAAAGATCGAATGCAGGGGTGGGGGAACCGCAGACCCGGGGGTCAAATGCGACCCTCGGCAAGTTTTTATGTGGCCCCTTTCCAGTGCCAGGAACTGGTCCTTCGATCCATTCTCTACCTCCAAGTACTGAAAAACTCAGCTCAGGATAATGGGGCAGAGAGGAGGGCATACACACAAGGGTAGGGGAGAGATCCACAGCAGAGATCCATGATCTAGGTATCCACTGACCTTTCTTGAACACACCTGTTAAGCACCCCTGCCCCAACCTCTATGTGGCCCTCAGAGCCCATACTAATTCTCAGTGTGGCCCCCAGAACAGAAGAGGTTCCCCACCCCTGTTCTAATGAGACCACCAGCTCCTCTTATTAAAGGAGCATGTCGAGGGGTGAGTCTGACTGTGTCCATGAGTGGGATGGCTGCGGGGCACCCACACACATAGAGCGAGTGGGGAGGGGTTAAAACGGGCAGCTCCCTGGGTGCCTAGCAGCTTCTACACGCTCCCCCTGCTACGGACCATGTGGGAGGGGGAAGCACGCCGGACTGGCCTCTGATATCGACATGTCCCATGGTTCCTGTGCCTTGCAACGGCTGTTTCCCCACCCACAGTCCCTCCGAACCGCAGACCACTCAGCTGACATGGCTGGCAGTGGCTACCATTGTTCGTACGGGCTGGGGATGTGTGGGCATTGGCTCCCACACACCATTCTGTCTGCCCCCGTATGGAGCACTCCAGACTTTTTGCCAGTGCTCCGTGAGTGGTCATGGGTGGATGCTGAGTGGGTCACGGGAGCACATTCCCCACCACCACCACACACACCCCACCTTCAGGTGGTCGCTGGGTGGGTGGGGGATGGGTGGACCTGCGGGGTAGTTTCTCATCTAAAAACGGCCTTCGATTTCCAAACGGTTCATCTCTCAAAAGATCAACTGATCTCATTAGGCTCCTGCCTCCCTGAAGGGTGGAAATCTCACAGTGTCATCTGCTTTAATCTAGTCCACCCAGGAATTTTGTCTGCAAACTAAAACAAGACCTCTTTCTTCTTGGATCTGTCTCGGAACCCAAAACTACAGGAAGGAACAGTTTCAGAGTGAAATATTTTAAATGTACCCTATTCCCCAACATTTAGTTGACCCTACGGTTTTAGTTCTGATCCCTTTCTAATTGTGTCTACCTTTCTCGCGGTAAACAGCAAGCACTTTCTTAGCAATACCCTAATTAGTTACACTGATGGCAAAATAAGCCCCAGCACTTAGTGGATGTGTCCATTCCAAAGAACTACCACAAGAATGTCTGAAATCTTATAAAGACTGTAGTGCTGCTAATGCCTCTAAATATGCACTGAGGCATCCTCCCCTTCCACTTCTACACCCCGCTTGCTCCCCAGGACAAGCTGGTGAATTGGAAGTAATTTAAAATCCCCATGGAAGTAGCTCAATCCCCATGGCAGAACATCAAGGGGGGGGGGGGGAATGAACAGATGCTTAAAATGCTTTGCATGATGCCCAAAACCCTAACTCTCAGCTTAACTGGCTGTACATTACCAAACAGCAATCAGATGGTTTCTGTAGCTTTGGGAAATAAGAAAAGCTCTTGGGGGTGGGTGGGGGGGAGAAGCGGGGTCAGCCACATTGAACTTTATTTTCTTATGAGTTTTATCACCGTATTGTTCTTCATTTCCTGCTATTTATGGCCTTTGGTGTTTTGTGATGCTTTCATGTTTGCGTTATCTCCCTTCCCACGACATACTTCACCTCCGTGCCTGCCCAGGGCTGCATCTAGAATGGCCAGGACAATGATATTCAGTGGCACATCTTGCTCCCCAGGGCAATTTATTTTTCCAAGGCACTAAAATGTCTAATGAGGTTGATTTAATCAATGCCAATTTGTTCTGTGCATGGCTATGTAAAAGACCTTCTCAGTGAACTGTGGGGTTTATAAAACACTTTAGGATCCCAAATGGTTCATAGGATGAAGTGCTGATTTAAATATGTACAGTGCAACCTCTTTAATATGGACCTTTCAGATCCAGACTTTTGTTTCAGACTTGCTTTATTATTATTAATAATAAGCATTTATATAGCACTAGCAGTGTATCTGGTACTTTACAATTGTTTTTATTAGAGACAGATCCCTGTCCGGTGGGCTTACAATCTAAGATGGACAAGCGTGAGAGGAACACTCTGGACTCTTTTAGACGAGCGGGTCGCCGTAGCGCGACTCGCTCGCGTGATATTTCAAAATCCCGCAGCGCAGGATTATATGAGATGGAAGTAGAAGATCACGCACATGGAAGGCGGTCGCACGTTGTTTGCCAACTGTGAATTAAATACCTCACACATCGAGGTATTTAATTCGCGGTCGACAAATAATGCGCATCCGCCTTCCATACACGTGATCTCCTATTATTATTATATTATGATTATTAGGATTTATATAGCACTAGCGATGTACCTGGTGCTTTACAAAGAATAAGATAGACACGGTCCCTGTCCAAGAGCTTACAACCTAAAGACAGGGGGAGTAGAGACAGGGAAGGGGGAACAGAGGGAGAGACAAGGGATGCGACATTCAGACCCCAGACAGCAACAAAGACCTGCAAAGTAGATCAAATATAATTGTGGCCCCCACCCCATCTGAAGATGGTGCCACCCCAGTTTGGGAGTCTCTGCCTTGGATCCAATTCTGCTCTCTTGCATACAGTAGCTAGTGTGACTTTATTGATTTCATTGGTGTAAGCATAAATAAATGGTGCCTAGAAACAAATGGTCAGGAGAAGGATTTGTTCCCAGCTGGAGTGTAGTTTTCCTACTGTTTGGCAGGCAGAGCAGGTAGCCAAGTGATTCAGATGCAGGCTGGATGAATCAGCCAAATGTGTCGTAGGCAAGAGGAGAGAAGCAGAAACCAGTCATGGAATTTTACAATATGTCTTAGCATCCCCTAAACATCCTCAGATGAATTTGCAAAAATCTTCCCCTGTCAGCACCGCAGGACAAAACAATGCAAGGTGCAGTGTGTGAACCTTGGCTGTAGCACTAGTTTTTCTCATTTACCTGGCTGTTGTTGAAACAATGCTCCAGACAGGAGACGAGCCTCCCACGGCAGCCTGCTGGCAGTGTGCAACAGCCCTGTGGTTTCCTTGGAAAGGGCTCCTACTTCCGTCTTGTATAATCCCGCATCGTGGGATTTTGAAATATTGCGCAAGCAGGTTGCGCAACGGCGACCCGCTCATCTAAAAGCAGCCAGACAGACAAATATTCCCATTTCACAGATGGGGAACTGAAGCTGAGAGGTTGTGTGACTTGCCTAAAGCCACCACTTGAGTTCATTAGTTGGGGTGAGATTTGAACCCTGTCTTGCAAGGTCCAAGACCAGCACCTTATCTACTACACCACACTGTTCCCTGTTACTTTGGGGACATAAAACATTATTTATTATAATAATTAATTATAAAAAAATAAATACCACCTTTTCTAAAAGGCTCAGGGCAGTGTAGAACAACACATACAAGTAAATACAAATAGATCTTCTGTCAGGCTTTCCCTAGTTCCTCATCCCCAGCGTGCTCACTGATTTCCTCAGGTTCCCCTTCCCTCTTAAGCTCAACATCTGCATCTGCAACTTCACAAGTTCGTGAATGTGTTCCTATTCTCTCCCTCTGTTCCTCTCTCCTTCATCTCCCCTCCCCTGTTTCTCCTAGATTGTAAGCCCACTGGGGCAGGGACCTGTTGATAGCTAACAAGTGTACAGTGTCAGGTACATTGCTTGTGCTATATAAATACTCAACACAATAATAATTAATGGAGAGCATTAACCCCACAATAAAAGCAGCCCACGGCCCCTGCCTTGCCCACCATGCAATAAAACTAAGCAATAAAACACTATTAACCACATCCCTCACCCCACCCACTTTCACTCCCTTGCCTCTCATCCAAGTGAGTCCTCATCCACTCACCCCCATCATACAAATGATAAAACACCACCCCATCCCACCCACTTCTAATTATGCCTTGAATAGAGAAGCAAATATGACCTCCTCCCCCTATACCTCTCAAGTGTTCTGGGTTTTCCAGGACATCCCTGCTTAAAAATCCCTGATTTGTCCCATTGATGGCTTGTAAATTGCTGTCTTTCACATCTCCCTTCCTAGAGACTCTGCTGCAGCAGTGTGCCATGACTAACAGACAGATGACAAGAGGTGTTCACTTGGGGATGTCCTGGGAAATCTGGGACACTTGACAGGTATGTCCTCCCCCACTATCAACTATGCTAGACAAGGCCTTAACCACTAAGGGCATTTTCACACAAGACAATCTCCACCCACTACACATGTTGCAGGGCTGCAGTGTTGCCCTATGGGTGCCCTGTAACATGTATAGTAGGTGGGTGGTGAGTGGGTAGTGGGTGGAGAGTGTCTTGTGTGAAAATGCCCTAAGGTGTCTGGCTATGGAAGGTTATACTGTGTACAAATTTGGAAGCAACAGGTGAGATCCTGCCTCCACTGATATCAGCGGAAAAAACCTAGGGATGTGAGAACGCAGTTCAGAAGTTCGGTTGACCGAACTCGACTAGTTCGGTTGACCAAACTGAACTTCCGAACCAAACTTGACCGAACTGTTTGGTCGAATCTGAACCAGCTTGGAAGGCCAAAAACTAGGGGCGGGAAACCGGTAAAATCCGGTATCCGATAATGCCGGTAACGGGCGTACCGGCATTATTGGATTCGACCTGGTAATCCGGGCTGCAATGTAAAACTTAAAGCCCCAAGTTAAGGAAAAAAAAACACCTCCCCGAGTCCAGGCTGCGCGGGTGGAAGGGGGGACACCCCCCACCCACCCTGCCCAGCCTGGATTTTTGTTTAAATAAAAACAGACTGAGAGGCGAGGCGAGGCCACCCCCCCCCCAGCACCAGCGGCCGCGGCGTCCCTGCAGCCGCCGGTAAGTATGACCCGATCCCTGGGGGTGTGTGTGTGTTCAACACCCCCCCACCCCCCAGGGTTTCCCCGGAAGGCCTAGACCGTCACTGACGCCGGCAGCCACAGCCGGCGCTGAGGCCTCCGGACCACCCACCGCCGCCGGAGCTCCGCAAGGTAAGCGGCGCGCAAGCTATGCACTGTAGTAGGGGTGATCCCTGGGGGGTGGGGGGGTGTTGAACACCCCCCCCCAGGGATCGGGTCATACTTACCGGCGGCTGCAGGGACGCCGCGGCCGCTGGTGCTGGGGGGGTGGTGGCCTCGCCTCGCCTCTCAGTCTGTTTTTATTTAAACAAAAATCCAGGCTGGGCAGGGTGGGTGGGGGGGTGTCCCCCCTTCCACCCGCGCAGCCTGGACTCGGGGAGGGGGAAGGAATTCATTTATTTCATTGAGTTCAATGGGGACAGAGCGCCCCATTGAACTCAATTAAATAAATCCGGTACTGGTATACCGGATTTAATCCGGGAATCCGGTTTTTGTAGAACCGGTAACCGGTAAATCCGGTAACCGGTAATGGGCCCGGGGTCCCACCACTACCAAAAACAGCTTAAAACACCGGTTTTGAATGTACAAACTCGGTTCGGAAAATCGGAATTTGATCGAACTCGACTAGTTCAGTCGACCAAACTGAACTTCTGAACCAAACTCAATTTTTGAACCAAACTGAACCGAATTTCCAAACTCAGTCCTGTTCGCACATCCCTACAAAAGCTCCTTTGACTTCAGCAGATCTCACTCAGTATGTTTGAAACCCCAGCCTGATCATTAGCCACTAAAACAATGGAAGTTGTCATCAGGGGTGGACCTCGGCTGGACTGGGCCCTGGTGGAGAAGATTGAATGAGGCCTCTCCTGTAGGGTGGCCAGATATGCAAATTTTAGAGGACACATGAGAAATACAGGTTACAGGGCCTACCCTCCTGTCCCCCCCCATGGCAGAGGATACAGCTGAGGAACCAGAGAGCAGGTTTGTGGGGCTCAGAGCAGCTGCATTGCCTGTCCTTATCATAGCTACACCCTTGTTTATCATTGTTGTTTCTTATTTAATAGCACCCATGCACATGTGAAATGCTGAGCAGAACACACATGGGGAGGGAGGACAGGCTGATTTTCTTTCTCTGGTTCCTGTCTTGTTAGGCCCATTCACATGGAAGTCTTCTCTCTCACTTTTAAAGCTTCCTGCACAATCCCCACCTTATTTGTTTCACACATTCCTTTCCTGCAGTTAATGTTTTAGCAATTCTATAGTGTAAGCAGGCTGTCCGATGTCTTACTTGTTTATTTATTTATTTGCATTTACTACCCGCCCCTCTTGCCCAACGGCGACTCGAGGCAGCTTCCAACATATATAAAACAATAAATAGAAAAATACAAAATACAATCATAATATAAAATACATACAAACCTACATAAAACGATTTCTGCACCAAAAATACATATCATCCAACCCATCAACCTCTTTCCCCCACTCGCCAAACACCTGACAGCCTAGAAGGTTGGCAGACTAAACGTGGGGGGAAAGTGCACCTTCCCATGTTAGGAGCGTTGCATTCTGCACAGCAGGGAAATAGATCGATTCTAGACTTGCCTCTTCACACTTGCAGGTCAGTTGCCAAGGCATCCTGCAATCTAATCCTTTTACACAATTAAAAAAAAAAAACACCCAGGGGAAATGATTTACAGTGGGGTTGTTTTATTTATTTTTTTGTCTCCCTTAGTTAGTCCTGATTTATTCCAGTATAGGTTTGAGGAGAAGCCCCCGTCGCCAACAAAATGGCGGCGATGGGCATTTTGTCGAGCCCCCCCCCTTTTCTTAAAAGAGCGCGGTTTGTCTGGCAGCATGGTCGTTTGAGAGAGCCCTGTTAGAAGGGCTCTCTCTGATTGGGGTTTGCTTCGGCAACTGGCCTGATGCGCAAGCGCAGTGCGCAGCGCGGGGTGTGGGGCTCCTCCCCTTTAGAAGGGAGGATCCCCTGAGCCGCGTGAGAGCGGCATTGCGGTCTGGGAGGCAACGGAAGCAGCAGCAAACGGGACCGCTGCTGCGTGGAGACAAGAAGACAATGGGAAAGAGTAAGAAGAAAGGGGATGGGAGCAGAAAGGAAGGCACTGGGAGGGGCGGCCGCCCCACCAGCGGGGGAAACAGAAGGGAGCAAGGGGCTGATGGCTCAGCAGAGTGCCCCACCCCTGGAGAAATCCTCGAGAGGCTCTCGCAATGCGAGGCCCAACTAAGGGATAGGGGGCAGAGGGGAGAAAGTAATGAGGCCACCAAACGTGATGAGGGGAATCAGGGAAGGAGCACAGAAGTGGCCTCCCCACACAGCATGGAGGCTTGCCAGTTAAGGCCCATAGAGGAGCAAAGCCTCAGAAGGGGGGAGAGGAATATCATCCCCCCCAGGCGCTACAGGGAGGAAGGGGAGGCCATGGAACCAGGCCTGGGGACCCCTGCCATGCCCCGGGAACAGCGAAACCGGGGAAGGGAACTGCCCAACCCACCCCCCTCAGGGCAAAGGCAGGGGGAGGGTCCCAGAACAGATGCCTCGGAGGGGGAAGGGCGGGGCAGAAATCTGGGTCCGGTCCTCGAGGCAATATATGGGGCAGGCTCAAGTGGGGTTCAAGGGAGGAATGACGGCGATGCCAGCATGAGAGACCCAGAAGGCATCCCAGGTCTGGCGCACCACCAAATGCTAGTGGAGGCGCAACACAATCAAGGTCCCCTGGCAGGGGGTGCTAGCACAAGCCGCCCTAGGGGCGAGCCAAGGGAAGGGGTTTCTCCTTTGTGCCAGCAGGATGAATCGCCACCAGCTACCAGGAGGCGGATTGTAGGCCCCAACGAGGAGGGTCAGCCCACATATGAGGAGTTATGGAGAAGGGTACAGGAGCTAGAGAAAGAATTGGGACGTGGGAGAACTGGAGCCGGTGAGTCCAGGGAAGCTACACGGCTAGCAAACCAAGGTGAGACAATGGAGGTAGAACTCGTGCACTCTGACAGGCACACGGGGGGAGTGGGGCAGGGCGGGGGTGAAAGAGGGAACATAACACCAGCCCCCCCCCAGAGGGAGATACAAGGAGAAGAAAGGGGCCAATACCCCTATGGCCTCCCAATACCCCATGGGCCACAGAGGAGGAGGCTGGATGGGGAGTGGGTATGGGTGACCCCAGCCCCCCCTCCCCCAAATGAGTCAGGCACTCAAATGGTAGGAGCAAGGAAGGAACAGGAGCACATAACTGGGTTGCAGGGAACCGCAGGGATAAATCACCCAAAGCAAATTGTAGGAACGGGGAGGGCAGAAGCATCCACTACCACTCAAAGCCGCCCCCCCCCCCGCCGGGAGGGGCTCACAGCAGTGTTGGTGCCCCCTTTGGGGAGCACTTGCTCCCTGCCACAAAAGAAAAAATTTGGCGGGGCGAATACGTGGATGTATTTGCCCTCATGTTTAGTGATCCAATACTGGATCATACGGAAAAAGAGGAGGAAAAGGAGAAGGAGAAGTTCCGCCGTCCTAAGGCTGATCGGAACTGGGCGAACTGGATGTCAGCGTTCGCGGTATACATGGGGGTGGTGCTGCAGGCAGACCCCGGGAGAGGATTGGAGCTCCACAAATATGTGGACATCGTGAGGAGGGCATATGCAACGGGCCCCCAGGGGGCCTGGTTGCGATATGATGAGGCTTTCCGACACAGGGCCGCGCTAAACCCGGGCATGCGCTGGGATACCTACGCGATAGACCTTTGGTTGGAATGCATGGTGGATGTCACCAGGGCACCTTTATCGGAAAGCGGCCATGCATTAATAAAAGGGGGAGTTGCTGCTTCCAACGAGTTTTTTCGTGGCGACAGCAAAAGAACCTCACAAAGCACCCAGGGATATTGCTGGGAGTACAACAGGGGCAGTAGGTGCAATCGGAGTGCTTGCAAATTCAAGCATGGGTGTTCGATGTGTGGAGGTGGGCACCCAGTTCTCAACTGCTTCAAGCTCAAACCGAGGAATGAAAAAGGGAGGTTGCCACAAGGGGGCAATTCAGGTAGGGGACCAGCAGGACAGTCAGGAAACACAAGGCCGGGGCAGGGGGCCAACGCCGGTCAGAATTGACCGACTGGAGCAAGCCCTGCGCGGTCATCCTAACAGACGGGAGGTAGCATACATAATAGAGGGATTTAGGTACGGTTTTAGGATACCGGCTACACAAGTGGAACCAGTGACAACAGCTCGCAATTTGAAATCCCTTTTTGGGATGGACCTCGTAGTACGAAACAAGATAGACAAGGAAGTTAAAGAAGGGAGGGTAGCGGGCCCCTTCAAAAAAAAACCGATACCAAATTTGTTTATTTCCCCATTAGGGGTGGTACCAAAAAAGACAGCAGGGGAATTTCGCCTGATCCATCACTTGTCCCATCCGAGAGGCAGATCAGTCAATGATGCCATACCAAAGGAACTTGCCACCATCAAATACGCTTCCTTTGATGTGGCAGTTGAAAAGGCCAGAAAGATGGGACCAGGAGCATGGATGGCAAAATGTGATGTAAAATCCGCTTTTCGACTGTTACCAGTTCATCCCGAGAATTTTCACCTGTTAGGTTTTCAATACGAAGGGCAATATTACTTTGATCGGGCCATGCCTATGGGTTGCTCCATTTCTTGTTCAGTTTTTGAGAGATTTAGCAGCATGATAGAGTGGGTATTTAAACAACGGTGGCAAAAAGGGGAAATTACAAAATATTTGGATGATTTCCTCATTATAGGAGGCCCTGAGGCAGGGGAATGCGCAGCAGCTTTGCGCCTATTCCAGGAAGTAGCAGCGTACATAGGGGTTCCGCTGGCTCCTGAAAAGACGGAAGGCCCCAGTACTAAACTCACATACCTAGGAATAGAGCTGGATTCAGTAATGGAGCAATCTAGGTTACCGGCAGAAAAAATCGAGGGTATCAGAGTAAAAATACGGGAGTGCTTGTGCACACAAAAGGTCACGGTTCAAGCCCTCCAATCCCTGATAGGCAGCCTAAACTTCGCCTGTCGGGTTATAGCACCCGGCAGGGCCTTTTTGGCTCATTTATATGAAAAGCTAAGAGGGGCACAGGCCCCCCATCACAGGATAAGGGTAACAATCGAAATGAAAAAGGATCTAAACACATGGCTAGAATTCCTATCCGATTTCAATGGGGTTAGCTTTTGGAGAACTAGAATGTTGCTGGGAGCAGACTTACAGGTACAATCTGATGCGGCAGGTGGTTTGGGTTTCGGTGTTTATTTCAGAACCCGGTGGTGCGCTGCCCGGTGGCCCCATGAATGGCACCTACAAGGGGTGACCCGAGATTTAACCTTCCTAGAATTATTCCCGATAGTTGTAGCAGTTCTAGTATGGTCGGGGCAGTTTACAAATCGATCAGTATTATTTTGGTGTGACAACCTAGCCGTTGTCCACGTAGTAAACACCTTGTCGTCTCGTTCGGCTCGGGTTATGAGCTTAGTGCGAGTATTGGTGCTGACATGCCTGAAGGCCAACATCTTGTTTACAGCTAGACACGTACCTGGTATCGACAATGGCATAGCTGATGCCCTTTCTCGATTCCAGACCGCCCGTTTCCGAGAGCTGGCACCAGAGGCAAGGGCGGCCCCCGACCCCCTTCCACCAGGGCTATGGAGCTTTGGGGAATAAGTGCTCAGATTATCATGCAGGGATCATTGGCCCCGCGAACACAAGTCGCTTACGGTAGGGCTATTAGGGAATTCCAAGAATTTCGGCTTTCAAGAGGATGGAGTGTAGGATTCCCCATCACTGAACCTGAGGTAATACAATTTGCAATGAAGCTGAGAGATAGAGGATTGACCCCAGGCACAATAGGAGGTAAGGTGGCCGCCTTGGTATTTGCCAACCGCATATTGGGTTTTTCGTCCCCCGACAAGGGATTTTGTATTAAACATATGCTGGAAAGCTGGGCGCGGGCAGTTCGGCCCCCACCCAGAACACGAGAGCCACTTACTACACCACGACTAGTCCAGATGGTAGGGTCGTTGCCGAGAGTATGTTATGGGGCATATGAAACACAGCTTTTTACTACCGGTTACGTGGTTACATTCTTTGGGGGCTTTCGGATTAGTGAAGTTGTAGCAGCCAACGCCCGGGACAGGTCCGACACTCCCCTTCAGAGCACAGATGTGAATAGGGGTTCAGATAAGATAGTCATTCGGCTACATCGGTCTAAGACGGATCAAAGGGGAAAGGGTCAGGATGTTTGCCTGTATAGGTGTGGACTAACCTCGATATGCCCAGTTTACAACATGGAACAATACTTAGAAATGAGACCTCGTCAATGGGGCCACTTGTTTATGCATCGTGATGGGGCTCCCCTCACCAGCCATCAGTTCACGGTCGTGTTTCGGGCAGCCCTCAGGGAGGCTGGACTTCCTCCGGAACAATTCGGATCCCATTCCTTTAGGATAGGAGCGGCCACGACAGCGGCCAGGGCAGGATTGCCCGAGGAGGCGATAAAGAATATGGGGAGATGGAGGTCTGGAGTGTATAAGAAATACATCAGACCTTATCCTCACTAATGATAAATGTTTCTTTTCCTACAGGATTGGGATTTCGGTGCGGTACAAGACGAGAAGTATGGATAGTGGGGCACAGCATCGTCCGGTGGGCGAGTAGAGCTGCCACAATGACAGAATGGGGACTCCACTTAGGCCTAGGTGATCAGGCACGTATTAGATGGATGGGCACCAGTGGGATGCGATGGGCTCAGCTCCTGCCAGTGATTAAAAGAATGGGGGTACGGTATAGACCGGACATAATAGTGATACATTTAGGGGAAAACGACATCACTTCAAATAAAGGGGTGGGTTTATTAATTCAAATTAAGTCAGATTTATTAATAGTGCAGAAATGGTTTCAAAGGGTGCAATTGGCTTGGACTAATTGGATACCCAGGAGAAGCTGGGTTGGAGCAAAAAAGCCAGGGAAAGTGGACAAGACCAGAAAGGGCATTAATAAGGAAATTTCGAAATGGATCCTTAGTGTAGGCGGTACTTCCATTAACCACGAAGGGATAGTGCACACAAATAACACTTTGTACAGGACAGATGGTGTCCACCTTTCTGAGCAAGGAAACCGGGTTTACCTTACCTCGCTTGCAGGTCACTTGGAGGCGTTGTTGGCAATTTAGGCGGTGGGGGTCGGTGCAGTTCACTAAGACTGCCCCTGAGTGGCGGGGGTCCAGCACGCTAGGTTAGGATAAATAGGTTAAGGATAGTTAAAAGAGTCATCTCATTAAGAGATGGGGTCGTGATACCTTGTGTAATGCAGGGCACAGCATGCACATGGGTCGTAACCCTGGGAGGGGGTGCTGAGCAGGATGAGTAGGGGCGTGCACAGCCTCTGTATCCTGCGCAGCACTTACCGACTTACTCATGCCCACAGTGGGCACGCCCCCCTTTGGCCATGGCCCCGAGGCTGTCAAAGGAGGGGATGGTTTTTTCCATTTAAAGTACTGCTAATGGAAGGCACTTCCGAGCAGTACTCAGTTATAGTTAATAAGGATGGTTTGCTAGCATGCTGGACCCATGTTTGCTATGCAAAGCCCCACCGGCCTTACGGTTGATTACCGATTGAATAAAGAGTGCGGCCATGCTATTTAAACCAATAATATGTCTCTGTGTCTCTTTGGGGGGTGCGCCGACAACTGGGCTTGTTAAATATAACCCTGAAAAACTTACTGCCTAAACAACAGATCTGATGACTAAGGCTGAAATCCTGACACCACTTACTCCAAAGTACGTGGCCCATAACTGCAGCCTAAATGAGATTGTGATAATCACTGGGGAAAGGGGGGTTGCTTGACACAGTTTTATAATAACTGAAGTCAGGGCTCATTCACACAACATTTTTATAGAGTGGATAGTGGCACAAACCCACATTCTGAGTGTTGTGTGAAATCCGTACCACTTCCTGTGCTCTTCGATGGTCCCTTGTTCTCCACCACCTGATGCAAGGGGGATAGGGGGTGTTATTTCTAGTTCTCCAGTAGGGTGGCCAGATTTGCACATTTTAGAAGACACTTATGAATAATACAGGCAACCTGTATTTCTCATAAGTGCCTCTAAAACTTGCATATCTGGCCACCCTATTCTCCAGAACACCAGAAGCTATAGTTTCTGTAGGAAAGCAGTTTACTTACAATATTCTTGAACTATGTACAAGAGGGTTGATCTATGAGTCTCAGGCAGAGCGCTTCCTTCTGGCAGTTCTGCTTGCATGTTCTTTCAGTTAGGCCTGAAGCAGCAACGTTGTTTGCCATTTCTGTGTTTACTGTCAACACTTTGACAGTCTTGCCACTGCTCCGACAGCATTTGCCATCAATGTATGGCACTATCCGACAGGTTGCGACAATTCCAGGTAATCTGCGGCACTTAAGATAACAGTGACAGTTTTCTAGAGTTCTGAAAGTTCCGACAGTTTTTCCGACAGTTTTTCCGACACTTTATGGGACTTATGACAGTTTCCAACAATTTCTCTGCTGCCAAGAAATAGTGACAGGCAATAGCGGAAAGCAGCAGCAAGTACTGGAACAAGTATGGGGATGCCATGTCCATGCCGTGTCAGGATAACAGCAATGGATGGGAGGGAGAATTGTCCGACACTGCTGCATGTCATTTCAGGCCTACTCTCAGTACACATTCTGACTCCCTGCAGGAGCCCAAAGATACATTGGGTAAGCCTCTTAAAGTGATAACATTCCACAGGTGAGCCATTGGGATGCAGGGAAATCAGCAGCTTTATCAATGCATTGCTACTAGAAAAGGCAGAGATTAAGGAACAAGCGTTGAGTTTGCAAGAGGGAAGGGAGCTGCGTCTCTGAGCCCTTTGATTTACACCAGTTATAGATTCAAATGTTGTCCCGTTTGACAGGCCTGTCTCACACCCACTAGTGCCTGTATCTTGCTCTCCAAACCTATTCTTTACACAGTAATAAATATGAAGGCCACACCGTAAATGCAAGTGTTATTTGTACAAAGGTTGAGAACCAACAACAATTGTGTTCACAGCAAAGTCTTTAGTCTCAAATGTAACAGCTCCCTTTTGGGATTCCACATCGATACTTGTTGCACAAGCTTCACTGGCATGAACGGGGCTCGCGCTGGTGCAGCGTTTGAGAGTTGAAACATTGCGTGTTTTTACACACACGTTTCTCCTGCGTGTTTGCTGTTACATCCTGAACTTCCTGTGTGTCTAAATCACTCACCTAGATCTTAAACATCTGGCTCTTTGAACTTCTGTGTAGAACTTCTCCCAGAACTTTTGTGTGTAAAAAGTTCTCCTGGTAAACTGCTTTGCTGCAGGCAGCTGTGATCACTTGGTTTCCATGGTAGCCCGTTACGTCTACAGCTGTAGCTACTTTAGGCTGCCTCAGGGCAGTGTTTGGGTGAAGAATGCATCCAGGAACTACCTCAGGGCAGTGTGTGTGAGGAAAAATGTATCTGGAACTTACTTTTGGACTTGTAAACCCAGAAGATTGAAAAATCTGGAACTTTAAGGTGTGTGTAAAAATGCCCAATGATGAGAGAGAGCAGGCCAGCTTCAGGTTGATTCTTCTTGCTTCTCACATGCAGGTTGATCTGCAAGAAAACCAAGAGGCTCAGAAAAAAGAAACTGCAAACAATCCCAGCACAAACAACCATTAGTCTATTCAAATAGCTCACCCCTCTTCCCACGAGCAGAGAGCTCTGCTTTGGGTAGGGTACCTGGTGTAAGGAGCTATCCTGCAAGCAACTGGAGGAGTGTACTGCTTTGGTCTGCAGCCCAGGCACTGTCGTTAACTACCCCCAGCTGGGAATGATGGAAAGGAAGTTGCTAGTGGGCTGGTGAAGGGAGAGGATAAGATTAGGCTTGGCTGGGAGAGCAAAGAATGGTTTTAGACACTGTTAGTCTAAAAATTGCCCCCAGTTTGGTCCTATGTAGCCATAGCCACACACTACACCGTATGAGAGCTACTGGGCCCAGCGTGGGCCCCCATGCAGGTAAGAGAGTTCCATGTAGTTGTTATGAGGCCTGAACAGCTCATGGGAAGGGCTGGTGCAGTTAATTTTTGCTGCCCTTCGCAAAAGCAATGTTGTCACCCTCCCTGCACCGCATGCGCACAACCAATGCGTAATGCAAACATTGTGCGAACAACCCTAATGCATGTTGGGCACCAGGCGCTGGGGTTCCTGTCCCCCCCCCTGCCCCCCAATCTTTTTGCCACTCCCTTCAACTTGCCTCCCTAGGCAGCTGCCTGTGCTGCCTCTAAGATTACATCAGCCCTTCTCATGGACACCCATAAGCTGTTATGTCTGCATGTGGGACAGATCGCATGGCAGTACCCCAGTTGCTGCTGGAATGCCTGCTCCAAACCTAACTCCAGATTTTTTTCTAGGAGCACCGGCTCCAGATTTAGCCTACAGAAAAATAATAGCCATGTGGCTGACGTAACATGTGAAAGAACCGTAAGTTCTGCACGACTGTGCTGTGTTCTTCGCGGCACAAAGGCAAACCCCCGCAGGCAGGTGTTTAACATCAAACGTGCTTTGTAGTGTGTGAGCGAACATGGTTGCTGCTATAAAAACCTTGGACCGGTTTTTAAGAAGTGCAGAGCTCCTTCAGTAACCAGGGAAATCAATGGGAAATGAGCAGTACCATCATGTTTTTTGTATGTTCTGCTAAACATAACATCCCCTTCATGGGTTGGAGCTCACTGTATTGCAGGCTACATACGTGTTGTTACTTCTAGGTTACTTAGGGGCCCCACACAGGCAACTTGCAGGAGGTATGGGGGACCCCCCCCCTGATTTACAGAAGCCCTATAGAACCTTATAAAACTTCTGTCCAGCTCCCACTCCTATCGTCCCCCCTCCCCCACTATCAACAGTTACCAATTGCGGTCCTTAATTGCTGTGGGTTGTCCATAAGCTGGTGCTTCCAACATTGGGGGCTCTGTGGGCCTGTATTTGACATCAGTGTGTCTCTCTCACTCATGTTGTCAGCTCACATTTACTCATGAACTCTAAGGGCGGAGGGGCGGGTTCTGCGCAGTCAAACAGTCTGCCCCTGCCTGGATCTGGACTTGGAAGTGAGGATGCTGACCAATCCAGTTCACCGATTCAAGGCTCATTGCCAGTGCCTTTTTAAGAATCTGAGGCCGTTGGCACATATTTTGAAATGTCCGCATGATCTAATTAGACGAGACGGAAGTGGGTTATTATGCGCATATTACGGCGGTGGCGCATTTTTTAAGTGCGCGAATTAAATACTTCACAATCGAGCTATTTAATTCGCGGACTTTAAAAATGCGCCACCGCCGTAATATGCGCATAATAACCCACTTCCGTCTCGTCTAATTAGATCATGCGGACGTTTCAAAATATGCGCCATGGCGATGCGCAGTCGCGCACCGCTCGTCTAAAAGCGGCCTGAGAGGCCAGGGGCACAATGTAATTTTCTCTTTTTGGTACTGTTTGTCATTGTTGATGTGGCACTTTCTATGTGTGAGTCCTGGGGCAATTGCCCCCGTTCCCTTCTCCCCGCCCTCCAAAAGGGCCTGCCATTGCTCTGGCTCATTTTCTAGACACTGTTTTTTAAAATATATATTAAAACCTTACTCTTTTTATCTCCAACTGTGGTCCTAAGTGACCCCCTTCTTTTTACTGTCTGAGAAACACTTCCATTGTGTCATCAGATCTATCTTGATACCAACATTTGTGGTAATTTTCCAGTCAGACACCGAAATGGTTATTCACACTTACCTCTGCAAGATTAGATTATTGTAATTCTTTATTGGTCTGCTTCCCAGATGGTGCAAAATGTGGCTGTTGGGATTTTAGTTAAGAAGGGACAGGGTTGTACACTTTGAAACCTCTGCTTTGGCAGTGGACCAGGCAGCATATTGCACAGTGTGCACAGTCCTCAGTGAGTGGAGTCTCTCTTGAGAAATGTGGGAATCTATCACCCAGATTCACCTAGAGTGGAAACTACTTGCTTGTAATAGATAGCCATGCACAGGCTATTCTCAGTAGAATCAGTGGTTGATTCATGGAGCCACAAAGGTGGCATAGAGCTACCTTTACCCTCCATGCTGGCTTATCTTGCTTCCAGCACAACTTGAACAGACCAGAGAATGAAAGCTACTTGCATTTAGAATAGATGTTCTTTAGAACTGGGAAGACCATCTTTGCTGGAGACAGTACAGCACCAACTGCATAAATAACCAATCACGATTATAATTGCTTAATGCATAGAAGTACCAAAACAGAAACTTATTTTTAGTTTTGGTTCATTCCTAGAACTTGTATTTCTTCCACTGGAAGTTCACGTTGCTCAAGATGCATCCATTTCTTAAAATCCAGGGTCTATGCTGAGCCTGAGATTTAGAAGTTAGGCTTCAGATGAAGGAAATAATGGGTAGGTTTGAGCAAGTCTTTATTAGGGACAAAGTCTCAACCATGTGAATGGGCTGCCTGTAAGATTTAAATTGCTTTTAAATCAAGATCTAGTAATGCTCGGTGTGAGTTTTTTTTACATGTGGCCATTTGGTTTTCACAACAGGAAAACTGCTAATCACTGTGCTCCGATCTTGGTATGCTTTAGTACAGTGTGACATGGCCTGACATGGTAAACAACATGATTTGTTTACATCCCTTGTCACTTTGTAGGGAACCTGTGACCTGGTGCTCATGGAAGGGAATATAAAAGCAAGCACACACTGGGAGTGTTTTGTTAGTGCTAGGCAGCTGACATTGATTGTTATTTTTAGAAAAACACCCACAAACCTTTTGTTTGGAGGACTGCAGTGATGGAGGGAATATTACCTAAAGCATTACACTGACTTTGCAGTTGGCTACCATATATGGAAGATAAGAGGTAGGTCGGAGCAATCTACCTCTGGCAACAATAACCCACTTTGCAAGCATTCGCACTCGCAAACACAGAGTAATAGTTACCTGGGAGTGAGATTACCTGGGGAGTTAATGATTGTGTGAACAGCCAAGTGTTAGGTAACGAGTGACTTAACACACAAAATGAACCCCCTTTCCCTGTTCACTTGATACTTTTCTTCAGGGATAAACTAGTTAAGAGTATGTACTCTTCTTTAATCAAGAGTGCACATACCCCCTAGGGTAACCACCCCCTAGTTTGTTTTAAACACCATGTTCATGTGAACAAAAGTAGAGACACTCCTCCATTCTCCTCCCTTTCACAGTAGTGTGTGGTAGCTTACCCCTAAAAGTTACCACATACTACTGTTTCATTTGCCTGCTCCTACTCTGTACCCAAAATTGCAAAAGGGAGAATATAATGGCACTAAATCTCACAAGTATTTATGCTTCTATTCTGTAACATAGGCTCTTTTTAGGGTGTTCGTGCGTGTGTGCTGCCCATGTAAATCCCGCGGCGGGTAGGTGGGGTGTGTGTGTGTGCATGCCTGCACACTCCCGAGCACATTCATCTACACCCATGCACAGAGCAACCGGCAAAAACGGCGGTTGCTCCATGCATGTTGATGGGTGAAGGTGGGTGGGTGCCTATCTACACCCTCCCCCACCCACCGCACATGGGCCATGGCACACACCAACACCCCCTACCCCACCCCCGTGCCACAGCCCCACTGGGGGTAATCCATTTCGGACTCGGCTCCTGCTAGAGGGGGCTGGAGAGAAGGACATGAACCAAGTCCTCCACTTCACATAAATCGCAAGGGCATAGACGAGACGGTAATAAACATAAGGGACCCCAGCCAAACATCCTCTCAAAATAGCAGAATCAAAATGTTGAAAACATAGGAGAGCAAAGGCTCTGTGCAAATGCACATTAGAAATTTGCTCTAAATAAGGTTCAATAATAAACAATGTCTTGAGGATTGGGAACCAAGGTGCGATCAGCAGTGTAGAGTTATTAACAATGTCTTCCTGGGGAGCTCTGTCCAGTACCCTTTGCTTAATTAAGCTGCTCAAGAGTGCTGATGGGAATTAATGCAAAACGAGGTACAGAAAATCCAAGTTTTGAGAGTAAAAAGCAGATATTAAAGCCACAGATATTTCTTACTCCCAATGTGGCCAGCCTGTTCCATTAAACAAAGGTAGGGTAATCGTGATGAGTCCAGTTTGCATATCCTGGCCCAGTATTTGAGAGTTATAATAGAAACCTGGCTGGCGATGGAAATCGAATCATAGACCCAGGAGTAGAATGGGGTAAGCATAAGACTCTTCTCGAGAATCTGTTTTGAATTGCTTCAAGATTGTTGCTAAATGAAGAGAACAATAGCTCTGCTCCATATAGCACGTGAGCCACAGGCTTAGCTTTAAAGATCTGAATATCCGAAGGTATGCTGGACTTGGTAGAAGACTACTAAATCTTCACCTTGGTGTAATCCAACCCAAGTAGTCTTTACACCACACCAAAGTGCTGTGGTAAGCTACACACCAAATGCTGCCGCTTTCAGTTGCAAAGGTTAGTGCTCAATGAGGAGTGTGATGCTTTGGGTATGTTGTAGGTGTGTAGTCAATGTCATCCTACAGCCAAGCAGGGGGTTGGACGAAATCACCCTTGAGGTCCCTTCCAGCCAGGACCGGTGCAAGAATGTTTGCCACCCTAGACAAAGGAAATTGCTGCCCTCCCTGCTAGGAGGGCCATACCTCCCCTTTAAAAGAGGACACTTATGAAAAATACATGGTGCAGGGCTGCACCGGAACCAATGCAGCCCTGCAACATGTATTTTCCATAGGCATCCTCTTTTAAACGGGAGGTATGGCCACCCTACTCCCTGCCCAGATGCTACATGACCTGCGCGCAACCCACATGCAACTCTTACACATGTGAGTTTAGGATTGGGCCCACAGTCAGCTTCCTGGGGCACCAGGGAGCTGGTGGCCCCAGCTCCCGCACCTCCTGGCTCCCAATCCAGCTGCCCCGCTCGCTGAATTGCTTGCAGGGATGGGGTGTTTGCCACTGTCTTCAGCTTGTTGCTCTAGGTGGCCACCTGTGCTGCCTTGCCTGTATGGTTATGCTGGCTGGCTCAGCTTCCAACTCTATGGTCGCAGTCAGTCACAAGAGTGTCTTCTTTCACATTTTACATTTCTTGCAGGAAAGAACAATCGTGCCTTCTCTCTTATTGCACGTTCCTCTGGCTTTGAAATTTGTCTCTGGTGCTGCCACTGCCGTGTTAACAATCGTGTTAGCAATTGCAGCCAACAACAGGGTGCTGCAAGGCTGTCCCTTGTCTCTCAAGGAGGCCGGCGGGCTAAAAGAAGGGAGCATCCCTTCTCACAGTATGAGCAATGGCACTGAGAAAGAGAGCTCAGTTGTTAAAGTTTAAACCGCCGTTTGCCTCCTTATTTTTGCGGGGCATTTGTCATGGCATCTTGCAGTCTAATCGTTTCAAACAATAAAAAAAAAAAACAACCCCAAAAACCCAGGGGAAGCAGTTTAGAGTGGATTTTTGTCACTGGTGATTGTGCCCTGTTTCTCTGATTTGGTGGATCAGTTTCCAGCACTGTGATTATTGTCCCCCCACCCTGAAAGAAGACACGTGACACTATGTATGGAGTACAAAAAAGGCCGCAGCAAACTTTATTAGCCTTGTCGGGGGGAGGGGGCTATGCCCCTCCCGGTCCTGCCAACCTAACTCTAACTATAACTTGGGTAGAGTAAACTTAAGGCGGTCTGATGTCCCTCAGTACCGCAACAATGTTAACTATAGCTGCTGCAATGTCACACCTGTCGGGCCGCCCCAGGCCGGATCAGGAGGCCATTCCTTCCGTGACCCAAGGAAGGAATTGAGGGGAGCCGGCGATGACCCTGGACCGCCCCTGTCCTGGGCCCTTCACCTGGCCCCCACCCCTTTCCTGGGTCCACCGCGATGCTGGCCGGTCAAGCTCTAGCATTCGGGTGTACCCCATCTCTTAAGGAGATGACCTGGCAGCAGACTATCCCTACCCCTAACTGTCTAACTCGCAGGACCCCTGCCACTAGAGATTGCCAGCGTTGCTTGGCTAATCTCGCCCCTCCGCCCCCGACTCACCCAGCATAAGGCTCAATTTTTGCTGTATTGCGATAAGGTACAGCTCTAATCCTTCGTCCGACAAATGCACCCCATCCGGCCGGTAAAGCTCTGGCCGGGAATATTTAATTCCAGGGTGCCTGATCGTGTCGCCCCCCAAATCGGCCATCAATTTCTCCACCTCCTTATTTATCTTCCTTCTTGCCTTATCCACCTTACTGGGGCACACACGGCATTCTTCCACCTAATTCTTTCCAGCATCTCAGACCACACAATTTTTGTACTGGGGAGCAGTCGTTGTGCCTCCCAGAGGTCCCTTTTTATACACGTGGCCAGGTGTAAACCTGTTTCCACAGGAATGTTGTTCTCCCCAAGATGTACAACCAACACGTCTGGATGCGTCTCTCTTGCAAGTGCGTGGACCACCGGCAGGAAATGAGCCCATCTCATTCCGCTTCTTCCCTTCCACGCCACTTCCGCAAGATGTCCCAGGCCCAGCTGGGTTCCCCAATAAGAGCGTCCGGCTCACTTTCCGGCCCAGTAGACCATACTGTGGCCGAAGATCACGACTTTCCGCCGTCGTGAAGGCAGTTCCCCTCCTACGAGAGACAAACTCTGATTACCATTACAGTTGTTCACCTCCCTCCTCCTGCCACCTGGAGGCTAACTGCTCACTCCAGCTTCACTTTCCGCACATACGCACGGAATGCTCTCAACTTCCATCGGCCGATGGATTTAACTTGCTCTTCGGAAAGCCCTGCCGCTGCGGCGATACTCGCCGTGCCTATTCTGAATGAGTGGGAACTAAATGCTTGAGGAGGGAGGTTTCCCTTTCCCAGGGCTCTCCTTAGCACTGCTGAGAATTGGAATCTCATTACCCAGACCCCATTCTTATGTATGTACAGCTGACCTGGCCCAATAGGGCGGAGCTGTAAATAGTCTTCCAGCGCCACCACTGGGCACAACTGACGATCGGCCAGCCTTCCTAATTTAATTACCTGCCCCCTTCTATACTTATCCGTCTTGGATCCCCTCAGCAAAACCTCCAGTCCCTGCACACCCACCTGAACGTCCTCTATGCCGACTCCGACTCCCCCTTGATTCCTTGATGTATCGGCCGTAATTTCACTTACCCGGAACGCTCCGAAAAATGCCAACTTAAACAAGCTCTTAAATGTTACACTCTCGAAGGCCAAGAAACAAACCTCGGGTAGCTGATTACATATTTGCTGCAGTATCTTAGGGGTTATGGGCTGCCTGCTATCAGGTCCTTGTGGGGATTCCCTTTGCCACCCTTCCAGCATTTTTCTAACCAAAAAACCCTCACTAGGGGATGTGAAGCCTGCCAGTTTATTATAAAAAGCTAATACTGCCAATTTACCTGAAATTGTCCGAGGTGCTAACCCCCACTTTTGCAAGCTAATTGCGAATTGTATTGACTGGGCCTCCGTAATAGGAAATCGGGTCATCCAGCCTTTTTCCTCCCGGTACCTTTGAAATTCGCTCAGAGCTTGAGAGTATGCTGCTCTGGTGCAAGGTGCCAAAGACCCCTGCACAGCTTGGAACATTTCTAGAGTCCAATGTTCCAGATGCCCGGCGGAAGTTCCTCCGGATCCGGCCTGGCCTCCGGCGCTAACTGTCTGAAATGCTACATCTGCTGGCGAGAGAGTGCGTTGGCAATCCCGTTGCTAATACCCGGGACATGCCTAGCCGTAAACAAGATGTTACTGCCAAGGCACTGCCGCATGAACTCTCTCACCAGCCCCATTACCCTAATGGAGCGGGACGACATTGAGTTCAACACGTGGACCACTGCTAGGTTGTCGCACCAAAACAGAATTGTTTTGTTTTAGAATTCCTTCTCCCAAATGTAAACTGCTACCACTATCGGGAACAGTTCCAGGAAGGTGAGGTCCCTAGTCACTCCTTCCCCGCCCCACGGTTCTGGCCATGGGGCTGCGCACCATCTGCCAGCCCAGTACAGCCCGAAGCCCAAGGATCCGGCTGAGTCGGATTGCACCTGCAGGCCTGCTTCTAATAACCACTTCTGCCTCCATATACTAATTCCATTGAACGTTTGGAGGAAGTGGCGCCAGGTTCGAAGATCTTCCTTCATTTCTGCTGTTATCCGGACGTGGTAATGGCCCCCCAGTTTGTTCCCCGCCTTCGCATACAGTCGCGACAAGAATGCGCGCCCCGGAGCAACCACCCTGCATGCGAAGTTGAGGCTGCCCAATAAAGACTGTAGTTGCCTGACCATCCCTTTCGATCTCACTAAAATGCAGTCTATGTCCCCAACTAGGGCTGTCAACTTATCCAATGGCAGGCATGACACCTGTTCATTGGTATCCAGCTCTATGCCTAAGAACGTCAGTACTGATGCTGAGCCCACCGTTTTCTCCGGGGCCAACGGTACGCCCAACTCAGCGGCCAGGCTTTGAAAACTCTCTAGTGCCCTTTCACATTCTCCTGTCTCGGGTGCACCCAAAACCATAAAATCATTGATATAATGAATAATATATCGAGACCGAGTCCTGTGGCGTACCAACCATTCCAGCAAGGAGCTAAATCGCTCAAAGGCCGAACAAGATATCGAGCACCCCATGGGCATCGCCTTGTCGAAATAAAACTGGCCTCTAAACTGGAATCCAAGGAGTTTAAAACTCCCGGGGTGAACTGGCAAGAGTCGAAATGCTGATTTTATATCGCATTTTGCTAGGAGTGCCCTCCTCCCGCACTCCCTTGCCATTTCGATTGCCGTGTCCAGGGAAGTGTATCGCACCGAGCAGAGCTCTGGCGGAATCGCGTCATTTACCGAGTGTCCCCGAGGGTGGGACAAATGGTGAATGAGGTGGAACTCTCCTTGTTGTTTCTTGGGTACTATGCCCAGAGGGGACACGTGAAGATTGGGAAAAGGGCGCGAAGCAAAAGGGCCAGCTATGCGGCCCTCTGCCCGCTCCTTGCGAAGTTTGGTGGCAACCAATTCCTCTTTACCCTTTATTGATTGGAGGTTCCGTACCCCTGCCCTCGGATGTTTAAATTCTGCGGGGATAACAAAATCATCTCGGAATCCCGAGACCACGTATTCCACCTCCCTTACCAGGGGGCACCCCCTCAATGCCTGAGCCAGGGCCTCATGCTTGACTGGGGTTGGGGCCCTTGCCTCCCCCTTGCTGCTGAGGACCCCGGGGACTCGGCTTATTTTGTTGTTGGCCTCGCGGTGATGACCGGGACCGACCACACTGGGTCGCTGAATGTCCCCCCCCACATTGGAAACAGGCGTGCCGAAACCTGCACGGGGAGCAGGCGCAACCCCCAGACTCGTTGAAATCCCAACAAGTCCCCCCTTTTTGGTTACCCCGGCGCCCACCCGCCCGAAAGGGTTCATTCATTGGGGCCACGCCTCCCCTCACTAGGGTGTGACCACTATCTGTCCAGTGGGTCCCTGCTGTGTTGACCATGCATTCTAACCATAGGTCCTGAGCGTATACATCCCACCTCAAACCGGGAGTTATTGCAGCCCTCTTTCAAAACCCTTCGTCGTAGCAGAGCCATGCCCCCGGGTTCCCGGAGTCATAGGCCCTACGCACTATATCCTGATACTTAAGAAGTTCGGCCACCCGGTCAGGCGTTGCCTGTATCATGACCCCCAACAACACAGAAAGGGAAGCTGACCAGTTCGCCCAATTCCTGTCTACCTTGGGGTGCTTGAACCACTCCTTCTCCTTTTCCATTTCTGTTGTGCTGGGGTCGAGGACTGGCTCAGTATAAAGCAGGGAAAACACATCCACGTATTCTCCCCTCCAGATTTTATCACGGGTGTGCTGGGCCAAGTGTGCTCCGATCAGGGCCCCTAGGGGCGCCCATGCCCCCGGTTCTGCTCGGGCCAGCGCTACCTGCGCGGCGCTGGTGTGGCCCGCTACACACCCTTCCTCAGCTGGCCCTACTTCCACCCTGCTTCGACTAGTACCGCCCTCGCTCCCTGACGCTACTGTGGAGACCCCTTGGGTCCCAGTGGGTTCAGGTTCTGGCCAAGGTACCCACGCTCCCATCCAACCCAGCCTTCTTGGTGTTGCTGTGTTGGACTGAGCCGGTCGCTCACCCCCAACACCCCTTTTCGACCCGCATTCACAGGGGTTGCACTGCCAACACCTACCCGAGTTTCCCCGACTGGTGCTGGCTCCTACGTCCTCCCTCGGAACCGCTGCCGGCCTCGCCCGTGATGCCTGTCCACTGTCCTCTGCATTCGCCGATGCCTGCTCCTCGGCCCTATCTCACCCGCGTGGATCCTGCGTCGTCCCTGCTGGCTGGCGTCCTTCTGCTGTCTCTGCCACCTTGCCTTCCAACGCGGTGACCCGGCCCATGAATTCATTGAGGGTACGCAGGATGACCTCCAGTTGATCCTCCCGTGCTCGCCGGCTTGGTGGTTCGCCGTCCCGATCCCTGTTGGGCGACAACTGCTGCCTTCCCCCCCGCCGAAGTGGGGAGGAAGGCCTTGGTGGGCTCTGCCCGCCTTGCCCAGCCGAACCATCATACCCTCTGCCTCCGCCTGTTCCTGTACCCGCTGGAGCTTGGCCCCCCTGTGGGCTCGCCGTCTCCCCCCTGAAACGGGCAGGCGGTTGCACTCTGCGTGTGCTGGTCCTGACCCCTGTACTTGGGCTTTCCCTTAGCTCGAGGCCAGGGTCCTCCTGACTCCCGTCCCTGCTCTCTCTATCCCTTATTTCTTCTACATTCGTTTCGCTCTGACTTCTCTTGGCTTCAGAAACTGGGCCTAGCCCCGTGGCATCCCCAGGGCTTGGGGGACCCGACTCACGCGGGGCCCTTTTGGCCTGTGCCTGGCCCTGGCTGCCATCTGCGGACGGCGAGGCAAGGGCATTGAGGACCCCCTTGCACCCAGCCATCCGCGCTTGGAGGGATTCGAGAACCTCCTCCACTCTTTTGGCCAAGGCCTTTTTTGCCGGGCCTTTACCTTTCCTTCCGCCTCCACCCTTCATCTCTAGGGCTTTAGAACCTGCCTCTTTAACCTACCCGGCACGCGCGCCTTAGTGAGAGACGGGGGGAAACTATCAGTTGTACCCCTACCTCTCCTCTGAGCACCCCTTCCAGCCGCAAGCAGTTGGGGTTTCCCCCCCCTCACAAGGGTTTCCTTCCCCAATTATTTGGCGGATGGGCAGGGGGAGTCTCCCCAAGGGCCCCTGAACTGAGGGTCCCACCCCTCAGTGAGGGTTATCTGACCCTGTTATTTCCCCAAATACGGGGAGGAGGGAGTCTTCCTTAACCGGGGGGGGGCGAGGCGCTCGCAGCCAAGCTCCCCTCCTCTGCACCAATCGCGCTGCTGCGCTCGAAGCCCGAGCCACAGCAGCTTTCACGCTGTCTCCACGAGGGGCCTAAGGCTCCTGCCCAGGCCTCACCTAACCTCGCCCTCAGCACGCTGTTTCTCCGTCGGTGCCTGGGCGCGAATGCTGAAATCGCCCCAGGCACAAGATGGCGGCTGCGAGCTCCCACTTTCACGAGAGCTCGCTTCGCACCGCTCCGCCGTGCGCCCTCCCCCACGTGCCTTCTTTCAGCACAGGCGGGGGAGGAACAACAACCGCCACCCCCGAACTGCTCCCCTTCGGAGAGGGCCGGGTAGGCGACGGGCATTAGGAAATTTTCAAAGTTCTCTCATTTTTCAAAGAAGCTTAGGAGAACTTGGGTCTCTAAAAAGAGGACTTCTTTAAGCAATCCTAATGCAAAATAAATATAGGTTCCAGGTCTTATTCAACCTAGGAAAGCCAATGTGAGTTTTGGCTATTAAGCAAAGCTGAGAAAGTCTTACAGAATCAGATCTTTGAGGAGACCGGGAAGAAAAGGACTGTGTATCAATTGTGAACCTCCTGTGGCAGTAAGATGAAATTGTGTACTAAAAGGTCACCTAGACATCCAATGGTTTGGGAAAATGTAATAACAGTAAATTATTAAAGATAATTAAGCACCATTTGTGTGTAGAGTGGCCAGATAATTAAGCACCATTTGTGTGTAGGGTGGCCCGATAATTAAGCACCATTTATGTGTAGGGTGGCCAGATATGGAAATTTTAGGACACTTATGAGAAATACAGGTTGCAGGGCTGAATTGGCACCAATGCAGCCCTGCAATCTGTATTTCTCATAAGTGTCCTAAAATTTGCATATCTGGCCACACTATTTGTGTAGCACCATTAATTTTAAAACAAAAAAGAAAACCATCCCAAGCTCCCTGGCCTAGATCTCTGGCAGGTGTAAATTGGCCTACCTCCTCGGAAACCATAGGCACTATGGCCATTTACACCATTGGAGACTAAAGCCTCTGTGTATATATGTGTGTGTGTGTGTGTGTGTGGGACCACACTGCTGCAATGCAATGGGGGAGCGGCGGGGAAGCACACAGCAGCTCTCTAATGGGAGTGACACTGCTACCCGCCAGTGCGGGTGAAGGGAAATGAGAACAATTTGCCTAATTGAAGCTACGGGAGCAGTGTAAGTAGGCCAGAACGCACAGTAATTACCTGAGCTGGAAATCAGCCAAGCCATCAGGGCTAATGTTCCTACTCAATGTGATCGTGACTGAGCATAAGTAAACAGGACTTTTTCATCTTCCACTGAAATTCCCTTGTCATTCTATAGGGAGAGAAGTTCTGAGAACTTCTAGGCAGTCCAGCTGGAGGTTTGGCTTGCAGTTGAGGGTAACTCTTCAGTTTCATCCATATTCCCCAGCCCGAATCTTTCACAGGATAGTCTCTTACGAGAGAGATACAATTTTTTGCTGCAGAAAAACTGAATCCAAGGGTTAGTCTACCTGGATTAAAGTTGTGACGTTAAAATGGCTTAATTCAGGGGCATAGCTAGGTTGGAATGGGTCCTGATGCAGAAGATGAACTGGGTGCCCCCCCAAACTCTCCCCTAGTGGAATGGGGACACAGCTGCACCAGGGAGTTTGGGCCCTCCAGCCTTGTGCAGCTGCATCCCCTCTCCCTTTGTAGCTATGATCTTGGAATTAATCCAGTTTCAGGTCCCATGTGGACTAGTGTTGACAGATCAAACTTTCAAAAACAAGAGACACGTCAGAGCTGAAATAAGGGACATCCATTATGTTCCATTTAGCTGCGTGCTGAGAGGGACATTATGTAAATAAGGGACCTCCATTATGTTTTATAGAGCTGTAGGGCTCTGAAATACAGGACATTTGCACACGTTACCTGAGAGGGGGAGGAGGAAACTTCCGGTGGGGGTGATCACTGCTCTACTGTCATAGGAATCCACACACATAGGAACGCGCTATCCTGTTTTTCTCCTGTGAAAACACGCATGCATGACCGGGTCCCCAGATGTAACTCCAACAATTACAGGTGTTTTCACAGAAGAAAAGCAGAATAGCACATTCCTATGTGCACTAATTCCCATGAGAATAGAGCTGCAATTGTCCTCACAGTGGTTGTCCCCCACCCCACGAGGTAACAGGTGCAAGTGGCCACCATCTAGAATTTTTTGATATTCCTGATCCTTTCAGTTTAACCCAAATTTAGAGACTGTTAGGCAACTGATGCAGGTGGTCCTGGCCAGGTAAGGATCAAGGCCATGGTCAGGCTTGAGCTTCAAGTCTTAAACTGGCAGACAATAAAGTTGAGTCAAAGCTGGGAAATCAGAGGTCGTGCCAAGACACGAGTCAGGATGGAAAAGCGGGAGCCTGCACTGGGTCAGGAGGAGAAAGGCAGCCCAAAGGAGTGAGAGCATGCAACACAAGCTGGGGGTGGGATCAGGGCGAGCACTGAAAGAGGAACAAGTTGGCAGATAGAAGCATGCTGGGTGGGGTTTGGGTGCAGGCCAGACTGTGTATAGTTTTTCACAGTACTACTAGCTAGTCAGATCCCTGAGTAACTCGGAGAGAGTGAGCCCTGGGGCAGCCTAAAGCCCCAGCAGCTCTTCAGGAAGTTGGCCCACAAGCTCCTCCAGCTGTGGGGCTCTCTAGCAGTGGATAGTTGTTGGTTTAAGGTGGTGGTTGCGGTCAGACACAGTGGCTGGGTCTGAAATCCTGACAGTAACAGAGCTAATATAATCTGGAAGAAGACCCAGCTGAGGGTCCACTCAGGGGCTTAATCCATTTTAACCAATCTGGAGCAACCCCATGTAGACATAGGATGAAAACAGACATGACGCTAACCACCCTTTAACCACCCTTGGTGGTTATTTATGCATGTTGCAGGGCTGTATTGGTGCCCTATGCAGCCCTGAAACATGCATAAATAACCACTGAGAGTGGTTAAAGGGTGGTTAGCGTCATGTCTGTTTTCATCCAAAAACATGTAATCTAGAGAAACGAATCCCACGCTCATGTCATTGTTTTCCATAGAATCATAAAATTTTAAAGTTAGAAAGGGATCTCAAGGGGTATCTAGTCCAACCCCCTGCTCCAAAGCAGGAGAGCCTCTGCCTGTAGCGACACAGACAGATGTTTGTCCAGACAGGTTTTGAAAATATCTAAGGAGGGAGATCCCACAACTTCCCAAAGCAACATATTCCATTATCCAACAGTAGGGTTACCACGAATGCATAAGGCATCAATGCAGACCCTGCAACATGTATTTTTCATAAGTGTTCCTTAAAAATAAGGATTTGGTTCCATTGAGGATCCGTATCTGTAATTTCCAGATTTAAGTACGGATTCGTATTACGGATCCATAGCTAAATCAATTAGAAACATAAAGTAATTTAAAAAAATTAAAAATCACTGCACATGCACAAAACGGAAAAGGACGGCTGGTCTGTGCATGTGGAAAATGGTTTCCCTTTTGCAAATTGGCAGTGATGCTGCCGCCACCATTTTGGAAAAGAGTGCACATGCTCAAAACAGTCCAACAGCCAGTTTGCTCATATGCAGTGGTTTTCTAAAATTTTATTTTAATTTTTTAATTAGATTTAAAACTGAACCACAATGGGTGTATTGGGCCACTGTTGTGGTTCAGTGTGGATTAATCCATAACAGCCCGTTATGAGGATTTACAGATTAATCCGAATCCATAATGCCCACCCCTAATACGTAGTACTTTGCATTTCTCTTCATTAAATCTCATTTTGTTGCTACCAGTCCAATTCTGTAGTGTAACCAGATCATTTTATATTCTAAACCTGTCCTCCAAAGTGTTTGCAACCTCAAAATGCACTGCTCAAAGAGCCTTCTAGCTAAATCTCTAGGTAGTACATTTAGAAACATGAGGCATCTGACACTTTTTGCCATAAGGTGCCTATGGATCTTGGGTGGTGAGTTAAATATTGTTTGAAAAATCTCACATGTACCTCCATTGGTTAGTAGGCTCCTAAAAAGCACTTACGGCGGCTAGCAGCAGAGTAACAGGATTTGGGATTAAATCTTTTCTCCCAGGAAATGTCTTGCAATCTTGTATCCAGGAAATCTTCTCTCACCACTGTGTTTCCATAATTCTAGGGCTGAAAAGCCTCCTTGTTAATTTTGTCCCCGCACCTCGCTTGAGGTGCCCAACAAAGTGCCAGTCATATTGGTGTTTGGTGTGATGAATGCATTGAAAGTGAAATTTGCATTGGGACCAAGACCACTATCTCATTCCAAATAGGTGACCAAAGAGCCATTATGAAAGCGTAGCTTCCATGGGCTACTTGCACAAGCATCAATTTGAGATTGTCCTGTGGACCATAACAAATCCCCTGAGACATCCAGTTCCCCAGTTTGCCGCAAGCCTTTTTTTTCTTCCTGTTGGACAAATTCAAACGGATGCCGCAAAAGCTTAATCTTTTTTCAGTCGCAGTCACACTGAGCGTCAATAGGAAAAAGTCCCATGGAAGCTATTGATAATTACAGTGTTATGGTCATAGCAAAGAGCAAGCATAAGCAAAGCGTGAACATTCAGGAAATAGACCGCTGGTATGTTTCCATTCACTGTTTAGTTCCCTGTAGTTAACGTTGAGTCAGTGTCCTATTCCGAATAGGGTTTCTTGCTTAATAGAGCATATTAGCTGGAAGAAACCGGGGAGAGGTGTTTGAACTACTTTGCCCTTTTGTCAGGGTAGCAAATCATTTTACAAACCAAATCTTGTACAGAAGAGCCCAAGGGTGGCCAAATTGTGACTCAGTAGCCACATGCAACTCTTGAATAGTTCAAGTGCAGTTCTCGGCCAGGTCTGGTCCTGAGGCCTGCATTGTCTTAATGGTCTTACGTCTTTCTTCCCCCTTGCACCCGAGTATCAGCAGCTGAGTTGCAATTGCTCCTCAGAATCTAAACAGCCAGGACTGCAAAATGCTGGTTCTCTGCCAGCTAATCATGAAGCAGAAGAAGTTTGTGTGTGCAGGCAGTTATGTGTGTCTTGTGGCACCTGACCATCGGAAAAGTTTGCTACATGGTTCTTGGATTTGGACACTTTGGCCATTCCTGGGATAGCCATACCTGGATCTCCTATGTCCGGATCACTCATTTTATCAGGATTCCTCTTCTTTATTGCCGGCATGCTTTATGATTCTCCCATATCCAGACACCTTTTCAATCTGGAAGAAAAGAATACCCCTCAAAGTGTCCAAGCATAGGCGGTTGTACTGTATTCTCCAAATGTATTAGTCATTATTCACAATTATTCCCAAAATACCTGGGATGAATGATGATTTTCCACCTATGAAGAGTTAAGCTAATTGGAGGATTCAATTGACCAAGACTGGCTGGTTGTATGTGTGTATCTGATTGTTCACGTGGTATTGTTTAACAACATAACAACTGTGCTCCTTGAACAAAGCAGGTAGGTGCTGCCTAGGACTATTAAGGCTGACTGCCCCTCCTGAGGCTACGTTTACATGTTACCAGGGAGGGAGGGAAACGTCCATCAGAGCAATCACGGCTCTGTTCTCGTGGCAATTAGTGCACGTGGAAATATGCTATTCTGCTTTTATCCTGCAAGAACACCCATCCTTGTAAATACTACATTGGATTTGGGAACCTTGGTCACCCAAATGCTACATTTGGGGACTCAGTCATGTGTGAGTGTTCTCATGGGATAAAAATGGAATAGCACGTTCCCACATGCTCTAGTTGCCATGAGAACAGAGCTGCGATTGCTCTGACGGACGTCTCTCTGCCTTCCCATAAGAACTGCCACACTGGGTCAGGCCAGTGTGGTTTTAGAGATACAGGCCTCTTATGTGTGAAAGTGACTTAAGATAAGGAAAATCTCCATCTTCCCGTAACCAAACTCAACTATCTAGCCCCTGCCCCTGGGTGTGAAATTTGCAATGAGTGTAAGCCAGACAAGTTAATCATCTTAATAGGCAGAATGTGAATCTGAATAATACTATGTTTGTTTGTATTACTCAGGAGTGGGGGAACCTCAGGCCCAGGATGAGGTGGAGGTGAATATAGCCCGTGGCTAGTATTTATGTGCCCCCTTTCTAGTTCCTACCCCAAATCACTGAGCTCAGGGGAAGGGAGCAGGGATGAGGGCATGCACACAAGGATAGGGGCAGGGCCAGCCTTAGAATTTGCAGGCCCAGGGCAAAGATAAAATGAGGAGCCCCTGGTAACACCCCTCCCCCCCTCCATAGGGCCCTAAAGGTGATTGTGTTTGAGTCCTTACACCTTGCCCTGGTGAAAAGAAGGGCCATTGTCCTATGGTAAGGCTGGTCATGGATAGGGGACACACCCATGGCACAGATCCATGATCTTCCTGAACACACACCTTAACCACCCCTGCCCCCAAAATCTATGTAGCCCTTCAAGCTAGCCTTGTATTCGTTTTCAAAGTGGTCCCTGGGAAGGAAAAGGTTTCCCACCTCTGTATAACTGACTCTTAGTGGATTGTATTCCTAGTTAGTCCAGTCTCATTTGGAACCTGGGGCGTGACTCCTGTACTATAATGTACAGTATTCCAATAAAACATGATATTCAGTCTGTCTCCTTGGTGCTGGGAGTGACGGGGGTGGGATTCTTCTCCAGAACCTCATACATCCACCCCTCTTGTTTGTTCCCTGCTTCTGGAAGTCTGAGGTTGCATCCCACAACACTAACAGCCACTTGTGCTCCATGCACTTTAAAAAAAAAAAAATCTGAGTGCACGCACATGACTGAAATCTTTTAAAAACAAGACAGTAGTGAAGAAATAATACATGCTGTCAACCATGAGTCATTATTTATGCTAAAACTCCTGGAACTTCTGCAATTTGCAAACAGTCTTCACGAATTCCCAGTGGTCAACTGAATTTACCAAAAAACAACCCTACAAGTGTCAGTGAACCTCTCCAAAACATATACAGATATAAATGCAAGATAAAATAATCACACATGACAAAATAATAATAATAATAATAATAATAATTAATATAATATAATAATTCAAGTACCATTATCTGCAAAACCTAGAGAGGAAAGGAGAAAGCTAAAAATCAAACCGCAAACCTGAACTCGAAGAGGCCCTGCAGGGCATCAATTATTAAAACGACTCAATAGATAAGTAAACGAAAACATTGTCTAGGAATAAAGGGGACAAGTGTGCATTAAACTGTAATGAGGTACAATACTTGAATGTGTGACTTGACATCCTCGTAATGTTTCCAGGCATTTCTATTAGACGGGCTAATTCTTTTTCTGTTAATGCCACAATAAACCGCTCACTCAGCCAGTCTAAGTGGGGAGGTAGCATTGTGGAGTTAGAGCAGGGTACAGGACGGTGGCTGGGGAGAGAGACAGCCATGGAGAGAAGCAGGAGAGTCAAGGGAATGGATGAGGAATTTGAAAATGGAGCGGGGAACCACTGAACCAAAGAGAGTTATGATGAAGAAAGAGGTTGAGCTGAAGAACAATAGGCTGGGAGCTGCCTGCAGACTGGTGACCACTGAGGAGCTGCAGCTAGGAGCTGAACTGCTGGGGACCATGGCTAAGGAGATGCATCTGAGGAACTGTGACCGATGGAGGACTGGCTCGCTTCTTGGGACCTCCCATTGGTGAAGAAGTGAATATTATTTGGGGATGGTAATTATAAGGGGATATTTAGTTACATTTAGGATAGGACAGATAAAGGATAAAATTTCAGGTTTAAAAGTATGTACTTATAAATGTATAATGGTTTTGTTTTTTCTGTTTTCCTGTTGGAGCTTATATGTAATATAATACAATTATACAGGAATATAAATTCTTTGAGTTGAAACTTTGAGTTGAAGCTTATGCCTCTTCTCATAAGCTAGAAAACCTAGCCCATCTCAAGTCACTACATGGACTTCCATCTCCTCAAGCTAACTTTTAGCTGCCAGAATAGCCAGTTTAAGAAAATTCTGTTAAAACCTTAGGAGAGTTGTTTAAACCAAAGCGTGGGGGATGGGGAACGGGGAACTTTGTTGTGGATGGCCTTCTCAAATCCTTCTAGCCAAGGCATGGGAAACTCCAAAGAGATTGATAAAGTTTTTGTACACCTTTGTGAATGATCACTCGTAATTGCTTTTCCCCATTGGTGTCTTTTGTATTTCCTCAGGTCCCTGAAGAACCCTCAGCTGTAAAGACACTGGCTGTAGTGTCCTATGACTCAGCCCCTCGTAGGCTCTGTTGGTGACAACATGTCCACTGACAATAGCACTGGAGCATGCAGGCTCTCTGTCCAAGGTTTGTGTGGAGCTTGGATAGAAAGCTCCAAGGTTTGTCCGACCAATGAAGTACTGACGGTTCTTACTTCTGTGCTTGCTGCACATTAAACAGAAACAAGGTGTGCTGGAGACATGCATTGCTAAGTATGTTAGGAATTTACCTGGTTTTCCTCCCAAGCACAACTCCCAATCTTGGCCACCAAGACTGGCTGATAGTTGGCCGGGGAGTCAACACTCAAGGATGGTTTCTTGAGCAGAGGCCGCACCACCGCCTCCTTGAGGTGGCTCGGCACTCTGCCCTCCCTAAGGGAGGCATTGACCACCCCCACCAAAAATGGCCCTAATGTCTCCCAGTTGGCCTTCACCATCCAGGATGGGTACGGATCTAATTCACAACAGGTGGCTTGCACTGTCCCAAGGATCTCCGCCGCGTCAGTGGGCGACACCCACTGAAACTGATCCCACAAATACTGACATGACGGGGCTTCCTCTACCTCTAGTTCACTACCTGTCACAACTGCATAAATAATTTTATTTATAAATAAATAAATAAATAAATAAGGCTAGGGAGCAGATCTAGGGCACAGATCCATGATCTGGACCCTCCTTTTCGTGAGTACACCCCGTATACACTCCTGTCCTTAAGCTCTATGTGGCCCTCGGAGCTTCTACTACTTTTTAAAGTGGCCCTTAGCAGGGAAGAGGTTCCCCACCCCTGCTTTATCCATTAAATTACTCTGGCTCTGAATAAATTTTCACACTGGAAACAAAATACATTTACTGCAGTCTTCAAATATCTCAGTTTTGATGCTCTAATTTTTTTTGTTATTTCAGCCATTTCAGCTTATTGGTTATTTGACTGAATACCTAAAATGAAATGGCCAAAATAGCGGGAGGAGGGCGGGGACCAATCCCAAAATGAAATGAATACCTGAACTGGGTTAAATGAAAAGAGAAACAAATAGCACTTTGCAGCCGCTCCGGCAAACCCAGCTAAAAGCCAATTAAATAATTGGATATGAGCTGGTTTTCAAGTTCAAATTCAATGTTTTTTTGCATGTGCAAACAATTGTTTCAGGGGATTTTGCAGGGAAAAAACGACACGTGAGGAGCCATGAAATTGCTCAGAAGGAAAGAGCAAAAATTATTCTGTTTCATAACATACAATGAGGTCCTCGAGGCAAGCTTCTACACCAACATGCGCTCTGCTGAAGAGAATGCGGCTAGTGCTGGGGCAGTTGCTGATTATGTGGAAGAAATCCCATTCAGATTCCTCTAGAGAGCACCTTTCAAAACAAATTAAAGTCCCGATCCGGTAGGGGGCTCTGCATATGTTTACCCTGGCATTTGTAAAGAGCCCTGTAGAATCATACGGTTTTATGTGCTCAGGCATCCTCCCACATGAAACATCTGGCAAGACTAAGGCCTCAGGACTTTTATTCTAGTGTACATAAGTAGTAATTTGCTTTGAGGCAATGGAGTTCTACCAGTGCGTAAGACTGTAATCCTCAAATAACTTACTCCAGAGAAAATCTCCCATAACTCTTCACAGTCTTGTTTGGCCTAACTGTCTTGGATAGGCCTGAAATGAGCAGCAAAATATTTACTCGCAAGTAATTTTGCCATCTTGGGAACCAGGATCAGTTTCCTGACCATTTCCTGATACCGATACGATTTCTCAATTCTTGCAATACCACAAGACAGTATTCCAATTTATTGACTTTCCATTTACCGTGTACTGCTTACTGGATTGCCACGGTTACCGTTTTACTTCTGGGTTTCTGTCTGTTTCTTGTTTCCACATTTCTGAGCCAAAGACTGTGCGAATTGCCCAAAACGTAACCCCTTCCTGCCTGCCCAAAGGCAGTTTAAAAAAACAGTGCCTCCATTTGAGTGCCACCAGTCTAAATTGTTTTTGCATGTTGGAATCTGCAACTGAATTGCAGATTTGTAAAAGAATCTGCATACTAACCAATGAGTGACAAGGAAGTACAAGGGAAAATGGAGTGCAGAGAAGATAGAAGAAATATGGTATTGTGTCGGTATTACCTCTTGGGATTTGAAATTTATGGCAAAGTGGTAAATGGCAAGGCAGTAAATGTGGTCCCAGTAAGCAAATTAACAGTAAACTGGAGAAATGAAATGTCGATCAAGACATACTGAATACCAAGAGGTTCTCGATTTTCGACAGGAATTCATGTTTTTGCAAAATCTCATTTCAGCCCTAGTCTCTTGAATAATTTTGCACCATCTGCATATTTTGCCACCTCGCTGTTCACCCCCTTTTCAAAAGAATAATCATTAATTAATAATTTTACTTATATAGCACCCACCAACCCCCTTTTTTATTATTATTTATATAGTGCCACCAATGTGAAGTTGGGATTTGTGATAGTTCTTCAGATTTACAATGTACGAAATATAACTCTGGTGTGGGTACCTCCCAAACACCTCTGTAGTGAGGACTGATGCAAAGAATTAATTAACCAAAACAAAAAACTTAACAGTTTAAAAAAACCTTAAATGCACAAGAGTTTTCTTAAAATACAAAACCCCCACAAACTCAGTACAATTACAATTCAAAAAACCTTCCACTCCGTACATTGCAACAAAACATAAACGCCAAAAAACTTAGAAATTATTTCAGAATTTGAGCAATATTTAATATTTTAGGATATCAGTATACATGTAATATATGTACTTAATTCCTTACCATACATACTTTAATTCATTTTTATCAATAACTAAACTTTCACATTTTTCCATTATTAAACTTTAATTTATTATCATAATTCGACAAGGAACAATTTTTTCAGAGTGCATTGTCTGGGTATTTTCAGACGTGACGGGGCCTGTATTGGCCCCGTCACGGAAACACCCGTTGTTCCCCCACCGGGATCAAACCGGCACGTCCAACAGACGTGCTGGCTGATCCCATCGGGGAGGGGGCGGGGCCGCACAGCTCAACGTGCGGCCGCACAGCCCTGCCCCCTCCCTGCGCTCCCTAGGCTGCCCACCCTCTGGGAGATGGGCGGGCGCCGCGGCCAATGTGGCTGCAGTGCCCCCCCGCCCCTCGGGGCATTGACCACGGCCCAGAATCCCGCCGCTGATTCCGGGCTGTGGTCCGGGGACAGATGAGACGATCCCCCTGATCACGGGCGGGAATCACATTGAACATGCAAACAGAGATGGTCCAGGCAGGACCTCCCTTTGCGTGTTCAATGTGATTCCCCCTGTGGGGGTGAACATCTGGCGGGCGGCTTCCATTCGCCCCACAGACATTACAAGACCACGATCACCATGTGGGAATTCCCCGTGGTTGAGCGTGATCTCGTAACGTCTGAAAATACCCTCTGTTTCTACAGAACTTCATTCTGTAGAATGAATTGTATAATGTTGTCTACACTCACATTCTTAACTTCGTTGTATGAACTATATACAATTTGTATACATGTAAATAACAGACTTAATGCACTCTGAAAAAATTGTTCCTTGTCAAATTATGATAATAAATTAAAGTTTAATAATGGAAAAATGTGACCGTTTAGTTATTGATAAAAATTAATTAAAGTATGTATGGTAAGGAATTAAGTACATATATTACATGTATGCTGATGTCCTAAAATATTAAATATTGCTCAAATTCTGAAATAATTTCTATGTTTTGGGGCGTTTATGTTTTGTTGCAATGTATGAAGTGGAAGGTTTTTTGAATTGTAATTGTACTGAGTTTTTTGTTTTTTTTCTATTTTAAGAAAACTCTTGTGCATTTAAGGTTTTTTTAAACTGTTAAGTTTTTTGTTTTGGTTAATTTCTTGGTTTTGTGGGATATAATATATGAGGAGATTAATATATTAGTTGTTGCACAACTTTTAAGTGAGTTGTGTAATTATGTTAACTGAATAGCACTAGGGATGATAGGAAGAGGAGGGAGGTCTTGGGTCATG
>QEPC01009797.1:1033419-1045819 GCA_003113815.1 Sphenodon punctatus | reverse complement strand
GAAATAGCAGCCATAATAATCTCAGAACCATATTTGCAGATATATTTTCCAAGATAGAATAGATATTGCTTTACATCCTAAATTCCTACCTAAGATAGTATAAGTAAGACAGTTGTGAGAATGTGGCCCTTTTTACACGGGCCTCTCCCACCCATGAGCACACAGATTTCTGTGTGTTCATGGGTGGGGGAGCCCCGTGTGAACACCGCGGTGTACGCATCCATAGTGAGTGGGGGTGCATGTGCACCTGCCTAACACGCACCCCCACGCACCTCCCCCACTCGTCCCCACGCACGGAGCAACCGGGGGAAAAGGCAGTTACTCCATGGATGTGGATGAGTGGGAGGTGAGTGGGGATGCGTGTGCAGCCGTGTGCATGCCCTGTCCATGCACTGGCATGCCCATGGACTCCCCACCTGGCAAAGCCATGTAAAAATAGCATGTGAGGAGCCACTTGAAAATGAACAGAAGGTCTGTTCCAGAGCTGTAAAGAACCCCCACCTTGTAAAGAAGGTTCTTTGAGATGGCTCCGAACATTCTCACAACACCCACCCTTCCAGCTCGCATGAGATTTTTTTCTTCCTAGAAAGGGTTGGAAAGAACTGTCATTCTGAGGGGGAGAGTCAGTGCTTTTTATACTAGAGGCGCTCGAGACCATCATGCAGTCTGTTATTTGGATAGGATGAGCGTGCACAACCGAGCAACCCAGTTGTGAGCATGTTGGAAGCCATCTAGAAGAACCTTCTTTACAGGGTAACAACCTTCTGATCATTCAGCACGTGGGGAGGAGCTGTTTGTAAACAAACAGCCTTATCTCCCAGCCCAATCGGTGTCCCTGTGTCCCGCTGCTGGAACGCTACTAGTGTGGCGGCGCCTGCGCAGCAGCGACCCCCCACATGACTCGAGGGCGGGGCTGAGAAAGCTCGTGCGCGCGGCACAGTCAGTGGGAAGCCAACCGGGCTGGAGACAGGACGCTTGCTGGGCTGCCTCCTCATCGATCCCCCTGAGGCAGGTCCGGGAGACGCCGCCCAGCAGAGCAGCGGACTGGGACAGACTCTGCGCCACGTAGCTGAGCCTAATAGAGACACGGGGGCTAAGGGGGATGCTTGCTGAGGTTAGCTGGTACCCTCCCCTCAATAAAGGCGAGTTACTGCAGACTGCTGTCCATGAGTACGTGGGTGAGGTGACAGGCCTCCCACAGACCCCAGCCTAGTGAGGGCACCACATGGTGTCAGAAGTGGACTCCACAGTCCAGTGAAGGTGAGAACCACCCTCCTGCTCATGGAGCACTTTAAGAGAAGCCCCCACCCCCCTCAGCTTCGATGGGAACCTGGGTGAGAACTGGTGGAGGTGGGAGCAACAGCTAGGCCTCTACCTCACAGTCACTGAGGCGGATGAGAAGGCGGAAAAATACAAAGTTGCGGTCGTGCTGCACTCTCTGGGAAAGAAGGCCCTAGAAGTGTATAACACATTGCCACATGTGTTTGCAAACCCTGCCCGCAAGACCCTGGTGGAGCTCCTCAGGGCACTGCAGAACTACTGCATCCCCAAAAAGAACCCTGTGTTTGAGTGTTCTGGCAGCTCCAATATGATGAACAAGCAGGGATTGACCCGTTTCTCACTGCCCTACGAGAGCAGGCCCAGCACTGCGAATTTGGGCCCTCCACTGACCTCATGCTCAGGGACAAGATTGTATTCAACATCCCTGACCCCAAGCTGAAGGAGAGGCTATTAGAGAAATCAGACCTCACCCTGACCCAGGCAGTGGACATGTGCCGCACGAAAGCCATCACGAGGGCCCAAGCCTCGGCGATGTCTACGGAGCTGCGGGTACTAGCAGTGATCCCCCGACCCCCACCCACCCTGCGACAGCCTCCCCCCACTCCAGAGACCAGCCCACCCCCGGCGCGGGTCATAGAAGTTACCCGACACCCTTGCAGACGATGTGGGTGCCAGCATGGTCCCAAACAGTGCCCCGCCTATGGAGAGACATGTCGCAGGTGCGAGGAAAGAACCACTTTGCAAAAGTCTTCAGGGCTAAAAAAAAACCCTCGCACTAGCACAGTGAGCGCCATGTACGTAGGGACCATGACCTCGTCTCACCAGGGAGGCACCCAATACTCAGAAAACCCCTGGCGGTGCACGCTCCGGGTCGCAGGACACCCAGTCACATTCAAGTTGGACACGGGCGGAGACCAACACCATCCTCGCTCGAGTGGCAAGGAACCTCCCCACGCACATCCACCAGGACACACCAGATATAACGCTGGTAGCCATTGGAGGGGGGCGAATTATACCCAAGGTGAAGCTCCTTGTCCGATGCTGTACGGCAACCACCAGTGCACAGCTTCCACTCTATGTTATCAACACACAGGACTCCCCACTGCTCGACCAGAAGGCATGCATTGCCCTAAACCTACTCCGTCGGATATACTCGCTGGCACCGAACCCACTAAAAAGGGAGAGCGGCATCCTAGCCAGCTACATGGACGTGATGGGAGGTCTCGGTCGGTTCCCAGGGACGCACCACATAAACCTGGACCCATCGGTGCCCCCCAACATTTATGGGTGCTGGAAGATCCCATTTGCTGTGCAGGAACAGCTACACACCACGCTTGCAGACCTTGAGGCAGCAAAGGTAATCTTCAGGATAACCAGCCCCACCCCGTGGGTGAGTTGCTTGGTAGTCACCCAAAAGAAGAACGGTTCCCTGCGAATTTGCCTAGACCCACGTGACCTAAACAGAGTGGTCCTCCAACAACACTTCAACATCCCAACGGTGGAGGATGTCCAGCGGAAGCTGGCTGGAAAATCCATATTTACCATCCTCGACGAGGAAGATGGCTACTGGCAGGTGGCACTTGACAGACCATCAGCAGAGCTGTGCACCTTTAACACTCCATGGGGAAGATACCACTTCAACAGGCTGCCCTTTGGGATCAAGTCAGCTAGTGAAGTGTTCCAACAGAAGAACCATGAGAGTTTTGGGGACATTCCAAAGGTGCACAACATTGCGGACGACATGCTCATTGCGGCCTCGTCCACGGCAGAGCACGACCACATCCTGAAACAAGTGCTTCAGCGAGCCCGAGAGAAAGGAGTCAGATTTAACAAGGAAAAAATCAAATTCATGGTCGAGCGGGTGATGAAGTATATGGGCCATATCTTTTCCCGTGAAGGGGTCCAGCCAGACGAGGACAAGGTGGAGGCCATCCAGAAACTCGTGGTGCCCCAAGACAGAAAGGCATTACAAGGAATTTTGGGCACCATACAATACCTCACCCAATATATCCCAAACGAGTTGGCCATGACCAGGGCCCCGATTCTTCCGCGGAATTTTTTTAAAAATTCCGCGGGAGTCAGGGGCCAATTCTGCGCCTCGGCGCGATTTACCATGCGGGGGGGGGGGCTTGGTTTGCCTCCTCCTCCCCCCGCACTGGTAAACCCTCAGGGCCTCCACTCCCCAGCTGCCGGGGCTTGCCCTCCCCAGCTGCTGGGGCGTGCTTGACTCCCACCCCCCACCCCCCCAAAAAAACCCCAAAGGATTTGCTTACCAGGGATGGCAGCAGCAGCTGCTCCGTCCAGCGTGCTCTTTTCCTGCTCGTACTTCCTGGCCCCTCCCGACGGGGCTCTCAGGGCGACGCAGCCGGATGACGTCATCTGGCTGCGTCGCCCTGAGAGCCCCGTCGGGAGGGGCCAGGAAGTACGAGCAGGAAAAGAGCACGCTGGACGGAGCAGCTGCTGCTGCCATCCCTGGTAAGCAAATTAAAGGGCCCTGGCAAGTGGGGAGGCTGGGGAGGGGAAGCCCCGAGGGTTTGTTCATTCCCCTTCCCCCGTAGAATCTCCTGCCCCGCGTCCCCGCAGCGCAGGCTGGAAATTCTGCGCTGGGGTAAGCGGGGCAGGAGATTCCGCGGGGGGAGGGGAATTCCGCGGGAAATCTGCGATTCGCAGACCCGCGGATCCCTCGGGGCCCTGGCCATGACCGCACCCTTGAGAGCCCTCCTGCGCAAGGAAGCGGAGTGGGTCTGGGACACCAATCACCAGCAAGCTCTAGATGCACTAAAGCGAGCCTTTTCATCAGCCCCTGTGCTGCGATACTTTGATCCAAGTAAGCGGTCTGTCATACAAGCGGATGCCTCTAAAGATGGCTTGGGGGCATGCCTGTCCCAAGAGGGTCACCCCATCGCTTACGCATCTCGATCGCTCACAGTAGCAGAGCAAAACTATGCCCAAATCAAGAAGGATCTCCTGGCTATCCTCTTCACTACTAGTTCCATCAGTACATATATGGGACCACCGTCAAAGTGCAGTCAGATCACAAACTGCTGGAGGCCATCATGGGAAAGCCCATTGGACAAGCCCCTGCAAGGCTGCAATGTATGCTGCTCCAGCTCCAAAGATATGATCTGGAGCTGGAGTACACAAAGGGCACTAGCATGCACATCGCAGACACACTGTCGAGAGCTCCCATCCACTTGTTGTTGCCACCCACGCAAGACCTGCAGGAGGAGACGGTCATATATCATACCAAGAGCACGATGCCCCTGAGCAACCCACTCCATCGTCTGCAGGACCACACCATGAACGGCCCCATCCTGAATAGCCTCTAGACCCTGCATGACCGTGGGTGGCCCCAACATATGAAGTCAGTGGCTCCACTACTCAAGCCGTACTGGCCCCTCAGATGTGATCTGTGGCTGGAAGATGGGCTACTGATGGTGGGGCACAAGATCATAAACCCCAAAGAATCCAGGCCGGGCATGCTGCGCATGGTGCACATCCCCCACCAGGGGGTTCAGCAATCCAAGGCAAGGGCCAGGGCCCTCATGTACTGGCCCAACATGGCGAGAGACATTGAGCAGTGGGTAGCAGGCTGCAACCCATGTCAAGCAGGGCGACCTGCTCAGCTGGCGGAACCCATGATACCACATCATATATCTCTCATTTTCTTCCGACTCAGGCCCGGCAGTCTTGGTGCTTACCCGGTGTTTATCAGCTATGGGGGACTGGATGAGGGCAAGCTTCCTGAAATTAAATCCTGACAAGACGGAGGCGATGATTATGGGGAGGGTTGAGGGAGTAAGGGCCAAGGGAGTGATGGGGTCCATCCTCCCTTGGTTTCTCAGGCTATTGGTTTCTCAGTCTGGGGCTGCGCTCCTGGACCCGCAGCTCTGCCTGGATGCCCAGGTGATGGCTGTGGTGAAGGGGGCATTTCGCCAATCACATCTGGTGCATTGGCTTAGGCCATATGTCTCGGACTCAGATCTGGCCACAGTCATCCATGCTTTTATTACCTAGAGACTGGATTACTGCAACATGCTCTATGTGCAGCTACCGTTGGTGCTGGTTCAGAAACTGCAGCTAGTGCAGAATGCGGCGACCTGTCTCTTGACTGGGACGGGCCAACGTGAGCACATTTCACCAGTGCTCAATGCTCTGCACTGGTTGCCGATAGTTTTCCGGGCCCAATTCAAGGTGTTGGTGCTGACCTTTAAAGCCCTAAACAGCTTGGCCCCCACCTACCTGCAGGGCCGCCTCACCCTCCGGGTTCTGGATCAGCCCCTGCGGTTGGCCGGGGGCGCCCTCCTCAGAGTCCCCTGGGTTTCCCGGGATTCCACCATGAGGATGGCATTCTCTGTGGCTGCGCCGCAGCTGTGGAATTCCCTCCCGTTGGAGGTCCGCTTGATTACCGACCTCCCCTCTTTCCATAAGCAGTGTAAGACCTGGCTGTTCCGCCAGGTCTTTACTGAGGGAGGTGGGGCGGGTTAGGGTGGAGGGGATGGTTTTATATTGTTTTAATTGTAGTTTTATAATTGGTTTGTTTTAATATGTTTTTAAATGCTGTGAACCGCCCCGAGATGTCTGGGGCAGGAGGGAGCGGCATATAAACTTTAGAATAAAATAAAAAAATAAAGAATTTTCTAACAATTTCTTCCTTCTGAAATTGAATCATCAACTGTTTGGCCAGTTTATCCCAGGGAAGCCATTCTATGTTGTTAATTTCTGAAGCCTCTAGTTTGATTCCCAGAAGTCAGAAAACATTCTTTTTAATATGGTACTTAGTTTGCCAATTGGGAATAAAACCATTTGGAAGAGGATGGATTTTTAAAGCAACCGAGTGCTTGTCAAGCACCATTCAATAGTGCATAGATTTAGGTTGATTGCCAGACATCTCATTTTTTTCTTATATGGTCTGCTCCAAGTGGTTGTGTATTATCTATAATGGCACTCCCTCTTGTCATTTGATTCCATTCTAGTCAAGTGAATTTGTCTTCCTGGTATTGGTTTATCCTTTTTTAGTAAGTCAAGCTTATTTGCTATCTCTCGCAGTTGGGCACTAACACCTACCAAGGTTGTCCCCATTTCAGTAGTATTGGTAAACAGTGTCTGACTTATCAGAGTACACTGGGATTTTAATAATTCCTCAATAACCATAAATTCTGTGTCCCCAGTTGGTGCAACTGATTGATTGCCATCCTTTTCCTCATCCTCTATTAACGACCTATCACAAAATAATTTGTTGTTATCCCTTGCCTCTGTAGACATTGGGCTCAATACCATAGCCTGTGGATCCCGTGTGGATCTGTGGGTGCTCAAACTGTGTGCAAACCACGCATATCCCCATTGACAGCTCATTATGCCACGCGGAAACTGCGCGCACACAGCTTCCGCGCGGGATCCACAGGCAATGGGATCTCAGCCAATGAAGTTGTTTTTCCTTGTGAGACAATTGACCCATGAGCTTTTTCAGGCTCAGCCAAACATGCATATCTGTTTGTAAGTGGCAAGGATACCAAAGGTTCAGACTTGACTCAGGAATAAAATCAGAAATTTTGGATTGTTTTAACCATGGAGAATCAGAGCAACCAGATGGAGATGTAGCTTGTCTACCCCTATTCTCTGCCATTATTATAAGTTACCCCACTATAATAGCAAGTACCATATAAAAATAAAGAAATTTATGCAATGGGTTTTATTCCGACTTCTACATCCAGTTACTGGCAAAAATTCCCAAATCCCCACCTAGGTAGCTCTGGTAGCTCAAGTAGCTCAGACTCAATGGGAGCCAAAATCAAAATCCCCAGTCTTGTAGGTCTTGCTCCAAAATGGAGCAAAAGCTTGACCAGGCCCAGCCCTTGAAAAACAAAAAATTCAGCTGTGCATAATAATAAATTAAGAAAGTTATACAATGGGTTCTACTCAAACTTCTACATCCAATTACTGGCAAAAAATAGCAGAACCCCAAATCCCAGCCTAGATAGCTCAGGCTCAGGAGCATGGTCTTGCTCCTAAATGGAGCATAAGCTTAACCAGGCCAAACCCCTGAAATAAACAAAAATCCAAATGCACTTAATAATGACAGTCCATGCAATAAAAAAATCACAGTAAAATCCCACAAGCCAAGGTTAAATATGAGAGTGCTCATCCAAATGAATTGGTTATGGACCACACAACCCCTGTCCTGAGGCCCAAGCTGGATGGACAATCAAAAGGTCCTGGCCACCAGCCTCCTGGACCTCTCAAGGGTCATGCCCTTATGCGTGTGGTGGCAACTGGTGGCGCGGTGTTCGTCTTAATGGGCCCCGACTGGAAGTAGGGAACGGGCCCAGTCCAGCATTCATGGTGTCCATCCCTGGCAGATGTATCCTGGGGGGCTCAAACTTTCACCACTTGGGGGTCCCTGGGGTGCATCACACCTCCCAGCCAAAAGACAATGCAGCCTCGGGTGTGTCCCTCCTTAGCAGGCTCGGTGGCAGGAACCAGGGGTGGAACAGTCCAGCAGCTCCACCAGGGGGAAAGATCTGGGCCGTGACCCACTCTGGCCTGGTGTCCCTCTCTTCCAACATGCCTTCCCACTGCTGGGCCCAAGCTAGTAGCTATAGGGTGATTTCAGACGTGATGGGCCGGCCTGTTACCACGGACCGGGATGCATTTCGAATCCTGGTCAGGAATCAGTCTGGCCGTCCTTTAGACGTGCCAGGCTGATTCCGCTTGGGGATCGGGGAGGAGGCAGGGTTGTGTGGCACAACCTGCAGCCGCACAGCCCCACCCCCCCATGCTTCCCCAGCCGCCCGCCCTCCAGGAGACGGGCAGGCGCAGCAGTCAATGCGGCCGCTGCACCCGATCCCTCATCGGGATCTGGGCCACAATCTGGGCAGTGGAAGGTAGCAGACATTACTTTCTGGACCATGGTCCAGCTAACCACGATTCTGGACCTCCGGGTGGCTGGAGGGCCAGAATTGTGGTCAATGTGTTTCCTGCCGGAGGTTCACCATGGTGAACCTCTGGCGGAACGCACTACAGACGTTACAGTACCACAGCCACCACAGGGGGTTCACTGTGGTTGACCGTGGTATCGTAACATCTGAAATTACCCATAGGGCTGCAATTTTGTCACGGAAGTCATAGTGGCCTTGGAAATTGTGAATATCCATGAATTCATGTGAATATTGTGAATTTTTGTGAATTACAAAGCTGTCTCTAATTGTTCTGAGAATTCTACTGGTGCTTGTTAAAAACTTGGAGACATTGCTCTCTCTTCCTAGAAGGAAGCTATGTGGGATGACAGACGTGGAATCAAGGATGACAGCCTAGTTATGTACAACAAGCTGTTTCAGAATTGTGGCAAACACTATAACTGTACGTTAAAAAAACATTTTGTACTCTAAAGGAACAATTGAACTTGTCAGCAGTTAAAAGCAAGTCTTCATATTATCGAGCTGGCACTGATTGCTGTGTTTAAAAACAGATGCTTATATTGCTGAAAACTTCTGATGTAGGTTGATGTGGTGAAAACTACATTAATTTGTAATGTTTCAATGGTTTTCATTTTCCCCCTGTATCTCTGATGTGAAATTAATTAAGAGTTACCATGACCAACTCATCAGCCCTAATAACGAAGGCTGTGCCCAACAAATCAATTTCAGCTTACATCAATAGGCGTTTTTAGACAAACGCTAGGCTGGCCACCCCTAGAACAGCTCCAGGGATGTTTGCCCATGTCCAGCCCTGCGTGGGTTGGGTTGGTGGGCCATGACAGTCACAGATCCAGTGGCAGCCATGGTCTGCAGTCTGCCTTGTGGCACCCCTCCCCCACACCATAGAGTGGTGGACAGATTACCTGACGCTTGAGGCTTCCGCCCACAACTCTATGGTATTTCCTGGGGCAACTGCTGGCCGAGAGTGGAGCTGCAGTGGCCATCCACCGAGCAGACGGACAGCAGCTCCACTTCAGGTCAGTGTCCTGGGTTTGGGCAGCCCGCTCCACTTGCGGTGCTACTGGATGTTCCAGAGCACTGCAACAGGGTTGGAGCAGCCTGCTCTGCTGCTGCTGCGCCTGCACATCTGGGGGCCCGCCTTTAGACGAACAGGCCACCCAGGAGTGAAGCGGAGCATTCAATTCTGTCTTTCTATGTAGGACAGTTCCGATCTAATGTTGTTCATATAAATTTATGTAATGAATAAATTGGACTTGTTTTAATTTTTAAAGTAGTTCTAGAATCTCAAATTCTACCATGTGCTTGAGAAGACAGAGTTTAAGTCAGTGTATTAATTTTGATGTTGAGGTGGTGAGTTGGGGAGCCTAAATATAAGTAATTATGGAAAGAATAAATAACTAATCATTGGAAGACTAAGTATTTAAGGTTAATTATAAATGTAATTTTAATAATAATTAGTTATTGGATTAATTTACAAAATTAAGCATAATTAATTTCCATGCTTTTTGGTGTTTAAATTTTGTCATAGTGCATCTTGTTAAATAGTTGTATTAATAATGGTTTTTAAAATGTATTAGGTTTTTTAAAAAATGATCCTGCCTTTAACTTTTTTTAAACTGAAAGTTTTGTTGGTTATTCAGCATAGAGATGATTTCTCAGAGGCATGAGTTCTAGGCTCTTTTTACACAGACACTCAACACTGATAAAATGGGTGTTACATTTTAATATACATGTTGCAGGGCTGCAGGTGCACTCTATGGGTGCCATACAACACGTATAACAAAATGTAACACCCATTTTATCAGTGTTGAGTGTCTGTGTGAAAAAGGCCTCTCTCTCAACCATTGGGTAATTTCAGACGTGACGGGCCCTTTGGCCCGCCACACTGAACCATGGTCCAGGATCCATTTTGGATCCCAGACAGGAATCTGACCAGCCGTCCTTTAGACGTGCCGGCAGATTCCTACAGGGGATTGGGGAGGGGGCGGGGCTGCGTGGCGCAACATGCAGCCGCACAGCCCCCCCCCCACACACCATGCTCCCCCGGCCACCCGTCCTCCGGGAGATGGGCAGGCGCAGTGGCCAATCCGGCCGCTGCGCCCAATCCCGCATCGTGGTCTGGGCCACGATCTGGAATTGGCCAAAGTAACAGATGTTACTTTTGGCCGATTCTGGTTCGTGGTTCAGCTAACCACGATTCCTGCCAGAGGTTCACCGTGGTGAACTTCTGGTGGGAATCATTTAGATGTTACGGGACTTTTGGTCACCACAGGGGTTTCCCTGTGGTTGACCGTGGTCTCGTAACATCTGAAATTAAGTGCCATGAAATGGATATGGAAATGCATGGTAATTAGTGGCTAACACCATATGGGGTGATGAACAGCAGTTACTATGCTACCAGCACACAATCCATGGCATTATTCATTTATTTATTTATTTTATTTTAAATGGCCGAGCCTGTTGATACTTCTGTTAACTTTCCAAAGGTTTAAAGGCTTATAATCACACTGAGATTAGATAACCCAAGGGCAAAATGGGAAAGACTCTAATGCTAGGTAAAGTGGAAGAGGTAAAGTGAACAGAAGGGAAGTTTATCTTGCATACGGCAGCTGTAAAAATCACCAAGCAATGACAAGTGCCCCCAGTAAAACACTGAACGGCTGAAAAGTGTTTTGCAAGGATATCGGTAAGGATGTCGAAATATGAAAAATAAAGGGTCTGGATCAAGGGAAGAGTATCTTTTCAGCAAAGCACTTAGGTGTGAGATTACCACTTTGAGCCCTTGTATTTTACAAGGCTTAGATCCTCCTGAGAAGAGAAATAACATTGTGTGAGTTAGACTCAAAAAAACAGTGTCAGAAGAAAGCCACAGGCAAGCCAGGAGGAGCTGCAGTTTGCTCACACAAAATGATTTACTGCACAGTTTCAAATGGAAAAATACCAGCCTTTTCACAGAGTGTAAAAGGAGTCATATTACTAGAAGCCAGCATGGCTTTGTCAAGAACAAGTCATACCAGTGCCAGAGCTTACTTCCTTTTTTGATCCAGTTAGTAGTTTAGTAGATCATGGGAATACTGTGGACGTAGTATATCTTGATTTCAGCAAAGCATTTGACAAAGTCCCCCATTATATCCTTCTGGACAAACTGGTTAAATATGAGCTAGATGATTCTACCATTAGGTGGATTTACAGCTGGTTGAAAAACCGTACGCAAAGAGTGCTCATAAATGGCTTCTCATCTTCTGGAGGGACTAGGGAGGTATCAAGTGGGGTGCATCAGAGCGTGGTCCTGGGCCCTGTACTGTTCAACATCTTTATTAATGACTTGGATGAAGGAGTAGAGGGGATGCTTATCAAATTTGCAGCTGACACAAAACGGGGAGGGATAGCTAACACCTTAGAAGACAGAAACTCTTGCCTTTCCTGATGTTTACCTCTCCTTCGTATCCCCCTCCCTTGTCTCTCAGATTGTAAGCCCCTTAGGGGTACGGATCTGTCTCTGACTGTAGATTGTACAGTGCTAGGTACATTGCTTAGGCTATTTAATAATAATAATAATTAATAATTAATTAATAATAAAAAACAAGATTCAGATTGATTTTGACAGGATGGAAAGCTGGGCCAAAGCAAAATGAAATTCAGCAGACATAAATATAAAGTTCTGCATTTAGGTAAGAAAAATCAAATGTACAATTATAGGATGGTTGATACCTGGCTTGGCAGCAATACACATGAAAAGGATCTTGGGGTTGTAGTTGATCACAAGGTGAATATAGTCAGCAGTGTGATGCAGCTGCTAATAGCAGGGGCGGCTGGTGGGTTTTGATGCTGGAGGGGCACTGGGGCAGTAAGGCCGACGGGCCTAGAGGTGGAGCCAGGGGGACGGTAGGCCAGTGGCATGGCATAACCCAGCAGCAAGGAGTTCCCAGGGTTAACATCCGATGGAAGAAAACACAGTCTACATGCACATCAAGCTTAAAATAAATAATTTATAAACCCCAAACACAGGGACCCATCCTTGTAAAGCACCCCAGTCACAGCCTGAGTCCAATTTTACCACGCACATCCCATTTCCAGCATTTTGAACACAACTGAAATCGCATGACTTGCAGTGACATCTCTCTCAGGATTTCCAAACCTCCATTTTACCACACACAGTCCCCCCTGCACTAACCCACTAG
>QEPC01009797.1:1016855-1030457 GCA_003113815.1 Sphenodon punctatus | reverse complement strand
TGCTCCCCCCTCCCCCCGTGTGCCCACCCTCCCCCCAAACCCACCCCGGGCCCCGCAATTTACTTACCAACCATGGTGGGGCCGGGTCCTGACCTCTCGTCCCTCCTCAGTGCTGCCGCCTACATCCAGGGGGGATGCAGGAAGGCTAAAAGCCTCCCCGAGTCCCTTCCTCCCTCCTTGCTGGAATTGGGGGACTTGGGGAGACGTGCACGTCAGCAGCTCCCAGTCCCCTGCACAGGCTGGGACCCAGTGGGGGGGCTAGTGGGTTAGAGCAGGGGCCCGGGGGGCTGGGAGTCAGGACTCCTGGGTTCACTGGGAGGGGACTGAGACCCAGCCTGTTCAGGGGGCTGGAAGCTGCTGACGCATGCACAACTCTTAGTTCATACCGGGGACGCCTCTATTGGGTGCCCTCGTATGAGCTTTCCCTTTGCCCAGTCCCTGCAATGCAAGAGTGCCCCCTGCGACACTCTTGCATTGCAGGGTCCCTTTATGCAGAATGGACAGTTCTTCTAGCCACCCACTCCGCATAAAGAGAGAACACCTCCATTTTGACCCTTAAGGCTTCCTAAGCCTTCAGGGGGATAGGGGTGAGTCACCGGTTGTGTGCGCACACGCACACACAACCGGTGAGAACATGCAACGCCACCTCGAGGAACCTTGTTTAGAGAGGCAGAAACCTTCAGAAGGTCTCTGCCTCTAAACAAGGTTCTTCAAGGTGGCTCCACACATTCAGCGCGATGCCGATGTGGCCATTTTTTCCCCCCGTTTTTTTTTTAAGCTGCTGCCGGCTGGGGGAGTCCTGGGGGGCCAAGAGGGGCATTGCCCCTCCCTACCTAGAGGGCCCACCACCCCTGGCTAATAGGCTAATGTAATTTTGGGCTGCATTAACAGAAGCATAGTGTCCAGGTCACAAGAAGTAATAGTTTCACTCTATTCTGCACTGGTCAGACCTCATCTGGAGTACTGTGTCTTGGGGTTTGGGCACCACATTTTAAGAAGGACATTGACAAATTGGAACGGGTTCAGAAGAGAGTGACAAAGACGGTCAGGGGTCTGGAAATCAAGTCCTGTGAGGAAAGGTTGAAGGAGCTGGGTACGTTTAGCCTGGAGAAGAGAAAACTAAGGGGAGACGTGAGAGCCGTCTTCAAATATCTGAAGGGCTGCCACACAGAAGATGGAGCAGACTTATTGCTCGGTTGCTCCTGAAGGCAGGACTAGAACCAATGGGCTCAAATGACAAGAAAGCAGATTTCGACTAAACATTAGACAGAACTTCCTAACGGTAAGAGCTGTTGGAGAGTGGAACAGACACTGCCTAGGGCGGGGGTGGGCTCTCCTTTGCTGGAGGTTTTCAAACAGAGGCTGGACGGCCAACTGCCAGGGATGCTGTCGCTGTGGATTTCCTGCACTGAGCAGCGGGTTGGACTAGATGACCTCTGAGTTCACTTCCAACTCCAAGATTCTATGATTCTATTTGCCATATTATTTGCAGTGAATTTTCTGTTTCAGAACTCTATGAATTTGGTCTGGGATGATCAGTTGGGGTTCTTCATCCTTCTCTTTCTTTGAATCTTTCTAGGCAGCAGCCCTCACAGGCAGGACGGGCAAGTGCAGTTAGCTCTCTAGGTTCATTGCCATCTGCTCTTTGGTTTGAACCCAAAACCAGGGAATTACATTGCAAATTATTCCAGGACATTTCAGTCCTAGCACTTCCTGGTGCACTATTAGTTTAAGACTCACCTCTCTTTCCTAGTTCATTATTAACACTCTGCTAAGTGCTTCCAGTTCTCAGATACAAAAGAATGTCTCAGGCGTCTAGGCTGGTTTTCACTGTTGAAAAGGAGACTTAAAATACAATGAGCTTTGCGGCAAAGTCGTTCAGATGATCTCTTTTATAGGGCCAACTTCTGTTGGGGAGGGTAGTAGGCAAGCTTTTGAGCCACACAATAGGCAAGCCTGGTGAAGAGTTCTGTGTGGCTCAAAGGTTTGCCAATGCCTACCCTCGCCAGCAGATGTTGGTCCAATAAAAGAGATCATCTGAACGACTTTGTCTCCATCATCTATTCTTTTGAGGCATATTGCAAACTGTGCCTTTGTGCAGCAAGGTGATAAAGACAAGTAGGGGAAGAGGAATGCTGGGATAGGCAAGTCTAGGGAAGCTGTTTTGCCCCTACCCCCCGGTTGATTTGTGTTCTCCCTCTCTTTCAACACTTTGAGGGCTGCAGAGGCTGCAGACGGTTGGCTGTGGGCGGCATTTAAGGTCACTGTCCATTAGGCAGCTGCACAGTGGCATTCATGGCTCTGGGCCAGATGTCTTCCATTTGTGGCAGCAACTCATAGCATGCGTTTCCCCCTCCTTTGTCTTTCTTAGAGTGTAGGCCTCCTCCAACACCCACCACAACCACATCTGTGTTGGTGCTGCTGCTCCTTGGGTCAGGCTTCCACTGAGGCAACATCTCCCCTTGAGTTGGGGGGAGGGAGGGAGACAGGGCAGGATGCTGCTCCAGTTCCCCCTGATGGGGCCATGCTGAGCCATAGCTCCAGCTGTTGCCCTTTCCCTGCAACCACCACAAAAGGGTGGTATAGGTTGGTGACTCTATCGCTTTCTGGGGGTTGGTATTCGTGTCTTCAGCCAGTCGTATGTACATTCTCCAGAGTAGATGCCACTCTCCTCCTCCCAGCTCTGATGGCTGAGCTGGAGGAACTGGAGACTAGGGGGTTTCTGCAGCCATGACAGTAACAGTAAACTCAAAACCGAGGGAGTCTGTTTCCCCTTCTAGAAGCTGGGGGTGGTAGGAAAGGAATCTGTCTCCTTCATATTGTTCCCTGCTTTCGTTGCCCTCCACGATAAAGAGGACCTCCAGGATCCCGTCTAAATAAATTCAACAGTTATTTAGATTTTAACCCATTATCTTTGCCTCTTTATATGCCGATAGCATGCCAAGCCAGGTTCAAGGTTTTGGTGTTGATATATAAAGCCCTCTACGGTCTGGGCCCCTCATACCTCAGGGATCGCCTCGCCCTCCGTGCCCCGGAGAGGCTTCTCTGGTCCGCCGGGGGTGCCTTCTTGGAGGTCCCCTCTGTTAAGCGGGGGGCCACAATGGAGAGGGCATTCTCGGTGGCTGCGCCGCGCCTTTGGAACTCCCTTCCGGAGGAAGCTTGCCTGGCCCCAAGCCTGTTGTCATTTTAGCGTAATTGCAAAACCTGGCTGTTTGCCCAGGCCTTTGGGGAGGGTGGGAGGGGAGGGTGAGGGTTTTTTAGCTCCCCCACCTGATGTATTATTTATAATGTTTGTAGCCCTGTTTTAATAATTTATATTTATTGTTATGGATGATTTTAGATTGTATTTTATGATGTTTTTATTGTTGGAAGCCGCCCCGGGCTGCTTTTGCAGGAGGGGCGGGGTATAAATCTATAAAATAAATTAAATAAATAAATTTATCATAAGAGAGGCGTAAACCTGCATCCTCGTGCAAATACTTCTCATAGGGTTAAAATAAATGAGAGGCTAGCCTGCATTAGCTCCCACCAGGTAGGTATTCGCCTCCATTGCCTGCCCATCTATAAGGTGTTCACCAGCTGTTAACTCGCAACCCACCACGCATGCCCACCCGCTGCATTATCCTGAGTCATCGTGGGCCCAGTGTGCAGGCCAGTGCATGCACTGCGCGCCATGCATCCACTTCCCATTCATTAGGTTATAGGCAGCCTCCGTGCATTCAGGTTCATAGAGTCATTGGCCAAAAGCCTAGAGCTCTCCAAGTAGCAACCGCTTCCTGCTGCTCTCTCCATTCTTCCTCTCAATGGCCAAATCTGCGTTGTCCCAGCTCATCTGGGTTTGCATCATGTTCCCAACACTCACTCTTTCTGAACCATTGCCTTCTCCAGAGCAACTTCCACAGTTAATGGTACGTTAATGAGCTCTGGGGGTGGAGTGGGGGGGAGGGGGGTGTATTATCGCTGTGTTAGTTGCTATCTGATTAGGTGCTTTTTTCTGTACTCTGTTTACAGGTGGCCAGGAGAGCACGGGGGAGTAATGGGATATTCCCCGGGACGCAGCAGGGGGAGGGATGGAAAGGCACCACAATAGGCTGGTGAAGGTGCTGGAGGTGACCGAGGGTGGGTAGAGTGGCCATACCTCCCCTTTAAAAGAGGACATTTATGAAAAATACATGATGCGGGACTCTACTGGAATCAATGCAGCCCTGCAACATGTATTTTTCCTAAGGGTCGTCTTTTCCAGGGGAGGAATGGCCACCCTAAGGGTGGGTGATGCAGCTCGGGCCACTGAGTCTGCTTCTCCCATAGAACGAAGGGGTGGGGAACACAGAGGGAGGAAGTCTCTCCGCTACCACCACGGGGGCTCCGCCTGCCTCTCCCCAGCTTGCCTCAGGTGCAGCCAGTGAAGCCACGTCCCCTGACTGAGGCAGAAAACTGAGGATCAAGCCCCTTGTGCCCCAGCCACGGCAGAGTAAGGGCGCTGGGGAGTTGTTAATGTTTATATTGTGAAATAAACAGTGGTTTCCATGTTTATTCTGGGAAAGGTGGGAGGTTTGGGAGAGTGGGGGCAGTGGAGAATGGTGTTACGGCACAGTGATACGCCACTTTGGGGGCTGCAGGTTGGAAGGGAAGGGGGGGGGGTTGCTCCCAAAATCGGTTGGGAAGGCTCTGCTGTGCAGCTGATTTTCCTCAATAAAACATACTCACTCTTTCCCACCCATGTTTCAACCTGACCTACTTGTAACAAGCCCTCCTGCACAATATCTACCCCTCCTTCCCTAAAATAGTCTTCCTGCTCCTATTTTAAGTCAGAGAAGCAAATCCACATGGAAAAGAGGGCAAAATAAAGGAAGGCAGTTAGCTTCAGTTACTGCTAATGAACATGCTCACACCAACAAACATGCTCAGTACTAGCAAGGTAGGAAAATGTCACACCAAGCAGATTTCCTCACACTGCACAGCCTTCCCAAAGCTTCCTGCTGTGCAGCTGATTTTCCTCAATCATTTTTCCTGCAATCTTCTTCCCCTCTGTACCTTCTCTAGCATGCAACCTGCACCCTTCCCAGTGCAAATTTCTCCCATGCAGTCTTCCCTGATTTGCATTCTCTTCCATGCAGCCTGCAATCTTCCCTCCTTTGGTGTTTATAAAGTCACCCTCTTCCCCCTTTGCACCATTAGCAACCTGCTTGGGACTTTGCTGACGCACCGAAGGAGACAGGACACAATTACTGGGTTTTTAAGGACGCACTCTTTATTAATCCAATTACAATTAAATTGGGTGGGGGAAATCGCCTAGTGCAATATGGGTCCAGTACTTGAACTTTGACAACCACAAACAGTAACCCAGGGGTGGTTTCGATGTACCCTCGATTACCACCCCAATTGTGCATACGTCTCCCCCTCTCTGTGGCCCCTGCCACGGGTGAGGGGGACCAAATCCTTCTGAACTTGAGTAAGGATGATGGAGCCTGCCAACAGGGGACCGTACTTGTCCCTACCGCCCTCGCTTGACACTCCTCCTAGGGAGGCTGCTACGCTGCTTTTCCGGTGGGTGGGCCTCCCCATCTCTTAAGGAGATGACTCATACTTATGACCATGTCTAACCTATTCTAACCTATAGAATTCTTTGCCACCCTCATAGCGTCTGCAAAGTCGCATCCAGCGAAACTGTTCTGGGTGGTGCGGGGGCTGGTCAGTCCGGCCTCCCTCCGCCTGGACAGGGACTTGTCCCAGGCCCGCTGTGAGGAGTTTGCCACCTACTTTGCAGACAAGATTGCTCGGATCCAGAGCAACTTCGACGCTGGATTAGAAACAGTAGAAATAGAACGTGAGGTGATGGAGGCTCCATCTGGTCCAGCTTTCTGGGATGAGTTTCAGGAAGTGATGCCAGTTGATGCTGTGGAGGTCCTGGGGTCAGTTAGGGCCACTAGTTGTGAATTAGATCCTTGCCCGTCCTGGTTGGTAAAAGCTTCCAGAGAGACACTGGGGTCGGTGCTGGTGGGGGTAATCAATGCATCCCTTCGGCAGGAGAGTTTGCCCCCTGTTCTCAAAGAGGCTGTGGTGCGCCCCCTGCTGAAGAAGCCATCTTTGGATGTGGACGCACTCACCAGTTACTGACCCATCGCTAACCTTCCTTTTTTAGGGAAGGTTATTGAATGGGCGGTGACCCTGCAGCTCCAGGACCACCTAGATGGCATTGGTTTTCTTGACTCATTTCAATCAGGGTTTCGGCCCGGCTATGGTACGGAGCCGACGTTGGTGGCTTTGGTGGACGATCTCTGCCGGGAGATGGACGCAGGCTGTTCGACATTACTGGTCCTGCTAGATCTCTCGGTTGCATTTGATACAGTGGACCATGGGTTGCTGTTGAGATGGTTGCGTGACCTGGGGGGTCTGGATGGAACCATCCTTGGCTTTTTCCAGTCATTCCTCTCGGGGAGGACCCAGCAGGTTTTTCTGGGAGCAGAAACATCTAGCCCCTGGGTCCTAGACTGTGACATTCCGCAAAGTTCAATCGTGTCTCCTTTATTGTTTAATGTATATATGCAGCCCTTGGGGGAGATCGTGAGAGGGTTTGGTGTACGTTGTCACCAATATGCTGATGACACCCAGCTTTACCTCTCTTTTTCAATCAACCTAGGCCCAGTCATCTCTGTGCTATCCCAATGTTTGGAGGCCGTGGCAATATGGCTACGACAGAGCAGACTGAAGCTCAATCCCAATAAGATGGAGGTGATGGTGGTAGGCTGAGCGGGGGAGGTATTGCCCCCCTTTGTGGAAGGGGTGCGCCTCTCCGTGGCCCAGCAGGTTCAGAGTCTGGCTGTGTTATTGGATGCAGATCTCCGCCTAGATCGACAGGTGGATGTGGTGGCGAGGGCAGCCTTCCGCCAGTTGTATCTGGTGCAGAGGCTGAGCCCATACATCTCCAGAACCGACCTGGCCACTCTGATCCATGCCTTCATCACCTCGAGGCTGGACTACTGTAATGCTCTCTACATGGGGCTTCCCTTGATGCTGGCCCGGAGGTTGCAGTTAGTGCAGAATGTAGCGGCCTGTCTCTTAACAGGGATGGGCTGATGAGAGCACATAACACCAGTGCTCTGCGCACTGCACTGGCTGCCTGTAACATGCCAAGCCAGATTCAAGCTGTTAACTTTGATTTACGGTCTTGGACCTGGATACCTCAGGGACCGCCTCACCCTCTGCGACTCAGGATGGCCCCTTCGGTCCAACAGGGGTGCCTTTTTGGAGGTCCACCGCGTAAAGCGGGGGGCTATGATGGAAAGGGTGTTCTCAGTGGCTGGGCCACGGTTATGGAACTCCCTCCCAGAGGAAGCATAACTGGCCCCGAATCTGTTGGCCTTCCGTTGCGCCTGCAAGACATGGCTGTTCTCCCAGGCCTTCAGAGGTGGGGAGGGGAGGGTGGGTTAAATTTTTGTGGGGGGAGTTTTTAAAATGTATTAAATAATATTGAAATTTTAGATTTTATTGTGACTTTATATTGTTTTAAAATTGTTTTTACCTTATTGGAAGATGCCCCAAGATGCCATTGGCATGAAGGGGTGGCATATAAGTGTAATAAAATAAATAAATAAATAAAATAGTACTGGATTCCTGCCACTAAGGGGTCGCCAGGGCTACCTGGATGAGTCCGACCCCCACCCTACCCCTTATGACTTTTCCGACACACGAACCAGCATTCCTTTCAGGGATTCTAGGTAACGATTGTTACCCTTGGGCGACAAGTGAACCCTGTCCCATCTATACAGCGTGGGGCATCTATGTGTCAGCGCTCGGCTGTCTACGCACTCTCTGCCCAGGCCTACAAGCCACCTTCCCACGTCCCTATTGACAGTCCCCCGGGTCCTGTCGATCTTTCTGGGATGGACCCCACTGCCCCATGTCATCCACTTGACCAAATCAGTCCAGATGATTAGAGTGAATGGGAAAAGTTTCTTAATTTCCCACAGGTCCCTCTTAATGTCCTTGATAAGTTGAACACCCTTCAAGTGGGGTATGTCGTTCTCACCCAGGTGAAGCACGAGGACATCAGGAAGGGGTTCCCGTACCGCCACCTGGAGGGTTGGCAGAAGCTGGTGCCATCTCATATCTCCATGGCCTTTCCAGTGGATCTCAGCCTGTGCCGATAGACCCAGCTGGCTCCTCCATCTGGTCTGGCCGGCAGCCTTGCCTGCCCAATGCACCAGGCTGTGGCTGACGATCCATACCCGTTTCTGGAGCCATGGAGGGGCACCTGAGGGACGAAAGGAAAGTTAGGTCTGATGGGGGGGGCACCCCGAACATAAGTCCGGAAGGCCCCCAACCTCCAATGGACCACTGCCTGGATACCCTGCTCGGACATGCCGGCCTCTGCCATGAAGGTGGCAGCCCCTATATGGAATGAATGTGTACCGTATGTGGTCGGTGGCAATCCAAGGTGGGACAACACAGACCTGAGGACCTCAGTTAATTGGTACCTGGTCAAATGCTGACCCCCGGCATGCCTAAAAAAGGGTCCTAGTATGGTCTGTCCTACCGGGAGGTATGCCTCGACCGCTCTGACTGGGCACAACTCCCCCGCACCGGCTCTGTTTAGCTTCACCACTTGCCCTCTTCCCCTCTGATCAGTTTTGAAGTGACGAATGTGCAAAGCTATTGTCGTTGGGCCAATTTGGATGTCACTGAGGCGCAGCGCCCTACCTGAGGTGTCCCTGGCTGATTCAGCTACGAGTTCGCTCATGTGAAACGCTCCAAACATTGCTAACTTAAACAAGGAATTAAACAATGAAACCTTGTAACAATAAAAAAAGATCTGGGACAGTATCCTGCACATGTCCAGCAGCAAATTCGGGGTAATGGGGCCCTCTGGTCAGGAATCCTACTTTGCTCCCTGAACCAGCTTGCCAAAAGGTGCCTGGCAAAGAAACCCTGGTTGGGGTGTCTGTGTCCTGTGAGGTTACTCACAAAACCGAGCTCTGACAGCTTCCCGGCTATGATACCTGGGGCTGCCCCCGTTCGCCTCAGCTGCAAGGCAAATTGGAACATCTGATGCTCCGGGATCGGGAAACTCGGGTCCCACCCGTGCACCAACTGGTATTGCTGAAATTCCCGGAAGACTCTGTCATATGCCGCTCTTGTGCGAGGTGCCAGGGATCCCCGAACGGCGGTGCGCAGATCTACAACCCAAGGTTCTACACCAATGGCAGCAAAGGCTCTGGAGTCACCTGGGCTTGCAGTGCCAGCAGGCGGAAATGCTCCATCTGGAAGTGAGAGAAGGCATTGGCTACACCATTGTCTACACCAGGAACGTGACTGGCTTGAAAAAGGATACTGAAATTCAGACAGGTGAGCATGAAAGCCCTGACTAGTTTCATGACCCTCGGAGACCAGGAAGACTGGGTGTTAATGATGTGGACAACGGCTTGGTTGTCACACCAGAACAGTACTGAATAATTTGCCAGCTTGTTTGGCCACAGATGGACAGCTAGCACAATTGGGAAGAGCTTCAGGAAGGTGAGGTCCCTGATGACTCCTAATTCAGTCAATTCAAGAGGCCATTGGGCTGCCACCCACCTATCCCTGAAGAATAACCTGAATCCAGCACCACCGGCTGCATCAGAATGAACCTGAAGCTCGGCTTCCAACAATAACTGGTCCCTCCAGAAACTGGTGCCATTGAAATTTGCTAAAAAGGTGGCCCAAATCTGGAGATCTTGCTTCATCTCCTTAGTGACCCTGATATGGTGATGAGGAGGCGGGTTACCTGCCAGCTTGGCGTAGAGGCGGGACAGGAAGGCCCGCTCCGGCGCCACCACCCGACATGCAAAATTAAGGCTCCCCAATACTGACTGGAGGTGTCGGACTGTAACCTTCGCTGCCACCAGGCACTCTTCCACTTTGGCCGATAGGGAGATCAACTTATCTCGCAGAAGATGAGAAATGGCCGCAATCATATCCAGCTCGATACCGAGATAAGTTAGTCTGGTAGTTGGACCCTCCGTTTTCTCGTGCACCAGGGGGATGCCCAATTCATCCGCCACCCTGTGGAAGGTCTGCATCAACCTTGAGCACTCCTCCATGTCCACCCCCCCGATGAACAGGAAATCGTCTAAATATTTTGTAACTCCCCTTATACCGGCCCGTTGCTTTACAATCCATTCAACGAGGGAGCTGAACCTCTTGAAAACCGAACAACAGATTGAACACCCCATCGGCATGGCTTTGTCATAGTAGTACCCACCATCGAAATGGAAACCAAGCAAAGGGAAACTCTCAGGGTGGACTGGGAGCAAGCGGAAAGTGGACTTAATATCGCATTTCCCTAACACAGCGGAGGGGCCAAAAGACCTAACTAAGAACATTGCGGAGTCAAATGATGCATACCGAACCGAAGTGAGGTCCTTGGGTATGGCGTCATTGACGGAGCCACCCCAGGGATGGGACAAATGGTGGATGAGTCAAAACTCACCCGGGGCCTTCTTTGGGACCACACCTAACAGGGAAATCACCATACCAGGGAGGGGGAGCGGCGAGAAGGGGCCAGCCACCCTGCCCTCTGCTTGCTCCTTTTCAATTTTTGCCTGCACCACCTTCTCCATCCCCAGCATGGACTTTAAGTTGGGAGCCACCCTCTGCTGTTGGACATCAAGGGCAGGTATCTTAAAACCATGTCGGAAACCCGTAACCACATAATTCACCTCTGCCTGGTCGGGGTACGCTCAGAGGGCCAGCTCAAGCTTTGCGGCCTTCACTGGTATTGGGGCTTTTACCAGTGGTGCTTGAGCTGCCAGTTCTGGGACCCCCTCTTCCAGTGCCCCTGGGATAGGGTTTACCTCTAGGGCCATGTCTCCCACAGGGACAAGCGGAAGCCGCGTGGTGACCAGAACAGGTGGGGCAGGAGTGGCGAAACCTGAAAGCCACGCGGGAACATCTCCCGAAGCAGCTGAACTCCCAGCACTGCCCTGCAGAGGATCCCGTCGTCTTTTCCCCTTCTTCACAAAAGGACTCGGAGGCCGAGGAGGCCCCGCCTTTCGCCAGTAGATGGCCACTATCAGACCTGGACACATTCCCTGACCCACTCATACAATTAAGCCAAATATCATTGGCATGCAGGTCCCACCTGAGCCCTGGGGTGTATGCTTCGTCATATCGCAGCCAGGCCCCCAATGGGCCTGCCTCATATGCATGCCGGACTATGTCAGCATATTTAAGTAAGTCTGTGACTCGACTGGGGTAGGCCCGGATCATGGCCTCTTGATAAATGGAAAAGATCACGGTCTAGACTGACCAGTTCCTCTCCGCTTTTGGCCGCTTAAAGCGTTCTTTTTCCTTTTTATCGTCCTGCTCAGCCAGGGATCGCTGAACAAGAGGGGGAAAACGTCCACATACACCCCCCTCCAGATTCTCTCTCTGGTAGCCAGGAGTAGGTGGTCCCCGATCGGGGCGGATACCATTGAATACCCCCGGCCCACTGGAGGGCGCTGCCACAGACCACCCTCGGGGGGCTGGGTCGCACCAGCCCAATTGCTTGGCAGAGGGGAAACTATGGATGGTAGGGCCCACACCTGGAGTGCCTGCCCTTTAAGGGGTGAGGTGCCCCGCCCGTGGATCTGGACGGGCCATGTCCCTATCAAGCTGGTCCTGCTGCTGGCCCCGGGTAAAGGAGAAGGCAGGGCGGTTACCGGGACCCAAGTCCCATTCCACCATACCAAATGGGGCCTTCCGACAGCCCCCATCTGGTGAGGGACGCTTGCTGCTCTGCTGGCCCCCGCAGCTGCTTCCGTGGCTGTAGGCCCAGCATGGGGGGGCTACCCTCACGCTCCCGGTATCCATCCCTCATGAATGGGCCCCCATCTCACCTGGGTTGTAGACTGCCAGTACCGACGCTTCTTGTTGGGCTCCTGGCTGCTGGGCACGCTGTTGGGCCGGCACCTGGATGGCCCTCTCGATCCATGTGATCCTCTGGCGCAGGTCATCACTATCTTCCCCTTGTGAGTCTGCAGTTGCTGGCACCGCCCCTGGAAGAAGAAAGGGGGGAAGGGGCTCCCTGGCCCAGCCCCTTACAGGGACCAGCCCGGTTGTCTGCGGCCGCCCGACTGTGGCCTGAGCTGGGGCTGGGAGCCCAAGGTAGACAGGCATGCCCCATGGATTCCCGGAAGGCGGTAGTACCCACCCTGGTGTGGGGACCCAGCATGCGCCTCCCTCCCCCAAAGCATCAGTTGTCACCATCGCCGATGGAATGGGAGGCTGCATGGAAGGATCAACAAGCCTAGAAGAGCAAGTGCCCCTGTGCAGCTGCACCCCACCCCCCCATTGCTCAGGAAATTGGCTGGGGGGTGGACCACGTGCCCACCCCTGCGGGGGGCGGGGGCACAGAGGGTCCAAACTCCATCCCCAGGAACCCCCCAGCTTGGGCCTGGAAGGGGGGCACAGAACCAGCACCCGCGGCTGGGGCGGGGGGGGCTCCTCAGGACCCTGCGTGAGCTCCCTCAGCAGGGCCTCACACCCCGCCAGTCTGTCCTGTAGGGGGATCTCGTCCCCCCCCCTCCGGGCACCCCACTGGGCCAAGGGGCACAAATTCTTGGCCTGTCGGGCCAGCCAAAGGAACCGCACTAGCCTTGAGCGACCCCATGTCTGGGGGGGCCACCTGGCTGCGTGGCCACGTGCCGCTGCTTGCTTGTTGCCGTTGCAGCAGCTTTTTTCCTGTCCTTTCCCATCCCTGGAAAGTAGTCCATATGCCCCACCAACCCAAAGAGCCTGCCACTTACACTGTCGCAGCCGGTATCTCACTCCCAGTGTGGCTCCTTCTCTTCCACCACAAAATTTGCAGCAGCTGCTGCCATTCGGTGAAGCTCCTAGCCGCAAGTGGGGCTGGAGCCAAGTCTCTCCCTGCACGCGGGCCCCACCCCTCGGGCGAGGCCCACGTGCCTCTCTCTAAACCTATCATCGCCTGGGTGGTTGCGCCGGGTTCCCTAACAGCCCACTGCCGCTGCTCTTTTCCCGCCTCGCTGCCGCTGCTCTTTTCCTGCCTCGGGGCTCCTTTGCAGCCCCGAGGTGGGAACAACCCAGCTCCCCTGGCCCCCGCCTCGGCGGGTGCGGCAAGGGGCCTCTCGCTGCAGGCAATTCTTCCTGAGCAACCTGCCCTTCTCAGGGCAAATCTGCCTGTTTTGCACCATCTCCATTGCAAACCTCTCCCCCTTGCACTCTCCCCCAGGAAACCTCTAATCTCCCTGCTCCCTCCCTGATTCCAGGTGGTTAGCAGACTCTGTTCTGGGAATCCATCCAGTGGGGAGGCTGCCATGCTTAGTGCCCTCCTTCCCCTTGGCTGAGCTGCATTCTTGCCCAGTGATGTCTTCGGTTAATGGGGGTAGGGGTGTCTCCTACCAGCTAGGGCCGGGACAACTGGATCTTCCGGTATCTGATAATGCCGGTACTGGGCGTACTGGCATTATCGGATTCAACCCGGTAACTCCGGCCCGGTTACCGGATACTGGATTTTGTTTTACATTGCGGCCATTTAAATGAATGGCCGCAATGTAAAAACCCCACCAAAAACCCGCGTTTCCCTCCCCGAGTCCAGGCTGTGTGGGTGGAAGGGGGGAC
>QEPC01009797.1:993935-1015929 GCA_003113815.1 Sphenodon punctatus | reverse complement strand
AAATCCAGGCTGGGCAGGGTGGGTGGGGGGTGTCCCCCCTTCCACCCGCACAGTCTGGGAGTGGGAGGGGGGAGGAATTTTTTTATTCCATTGATTTCAATGGGGACAGTGCCCCATTGAAATCAATGGAATAAATCCGGTACCGGTATACCGGATTTAATCCGGGAATCCGTTTTTTTGGAAACCGGAATCCGGTAAATCCGGTACCCGGTAATTGCCCTGGGGTCCCACCTCTACTACCAGCTCTCCCCAGCTCAGAAGCAAGCTCACAAGTTTGATGGGGCAGGAGCAACGAGGTGGAGAGGGAGACTGGGAGTCACAGGACAGGATCAAACCCCTGATCCTCATCCCACCCACACTGCTGTTTTTTGTTTTGTGTTCGTACAGTGTGTGACTGCACCTTGTACACAATGGGACCCTGATCCATGACTTCCATACACTGCTATAATCAACGTAAACCACACACCAGAAGTTTTGAAAAGACCAAAGCACTGGGCAGCTGCCTAGCTAGGACTGGCTGCAGGCGGCACACGACCAATTACGGTTATAACAGCATGGAAGAAAGAATCAGCTGATGTGGTTTTCTTCCCATGGTTCGCCATGGCTGTGAATCATGAGAGGTGGGAGGGCAGAGCCCGGTGCCTGTCCATCTATTAGGATTCACAGGCAAAACCTGGCTGTGGGATCTTGGTGGAGGATGCCTGCACGTGCGCGCACATGACAACCCGCAGGGGGCTGAGCTTTCATGTGAGGGGTGTGCGTGCACAGATTGAACACGGGCTCCAGCGGGTTACTGTCTTGTTTATAAGCACCCTTACTGTCTCTGAACGATCCCCTTGGTATAGCAATAGAATCTAATTTTTATTAATATCCTACATTGTCCTGCTATGAAGAAAGGAAAATAGAAGGAAGCTAGCCCCAAAGACCGTGAAAGGAGCAGACTTGGTGACATGCTGGGAACAGCAGCCTGGAGGAGTGGAAGAGTGAGAAAAGAGGCCAGGGATTGTCCTGTTTCCGTATTGTCAGAGATTGTGAGGAGACAAAAGACGGTCCTAACTCAGGTATTCCCCAACTCAACAGTTAACACCCTGCCATCCATGGACAATTGAGTGCTCTAGCCCCAGTCAGGACAGGAGCCATTAGCAAGACTGTTGTGGCACAACTCCTCCACCCAGGAGATGCCCAGAGCCATTCGTTCCTGATAAGGGCCATCCCAAAAAGTCAGGAGAGACCAATGTGCCAGGAAGATGCTAATGTGCTCTGGGAGCTGGAAGGCTCACCCTTTTCTCTAGACAATTGGGCACCAAAATAACTGTGAAGCCTCAATGATCCATAAACAATGGAAAGGACTCTCTCTCTGTGAAAGAAGAGTGACATCACCTCTTTCCCACAGACCCTCCAGCAGATATTTTTGTGATGCAAGCGCCTCAGCTCCTTCACCTCCACATTTTTAACAGCAGCACCTAATAAGGACTGGTTCGAACAGACGGAACTCTGAACGACAGCTTGTGGTCACTAGCATCAGCCGCCTGGTGTCATTCCCTTCCTGACATTGCACGCATGGCTCACACTCCCATTGTATCTTAGCAGCCCATCTCTCCAGCTTCACCTGGACCCCGCCTTCCAGCCTTCCTGAACCAACGTCTGCATGGACTCCAGCTTGTGGCAATGGACGCGTAAGAAATGTTATTGTGTAGGGCTACTTCTGCTTAGGTGTGGGTAGCGTTGTTACCTGCCAAGACTAGGAAACCAGGACTTGTGCTTTTCTTTTCTTCTAATAAAATTATACTTGAGATTAAAGTGGGTTGAACTTAAAGACGAGCTTCAATCCCGCTCAGCTGATTGGCATATGCTGTCAGTGAAGTGCTCATCGAGCTCATTATTGTGGTTGGACCTTCCCCAGTCCATTGTGAACAATAATTGAGTGAAGCTACATTGGTAACTATGGGAACCACAGTGAGACGGGATTGTAGAATTGTGCCCTAGGTCCTTTCCCCTGTACCATCCCTTTCTCGGCAGAACATAGTTTTAACATGACTATTGTCCTTGATGACATCACAACCAGTAAAGTAAGCTTTCATGGCACATAGTGTTGCTTTTCAGGATGGGAGCAAGTCAGAACTGGAGCCTGGACAGGTATTATTGCAAGGCAGGTATTATTGTTGGTATCGTTATTACACCAGCAATGTCTCTGACACTGAACAGTTATGACTAAAGACAGGTCCCTGCCCCCAGGGGCTTACAATCTAGAATGGACAAGGGGAGCAGGTGACAAGGGGAAGGGCATGTAAACATTGTTGTGAGTCGCACAAATACGACTGAATCTATGAGCACTAATAGGGCATGTTCGAAATCTATCTGCACCTTATCTCAGCCCTCTCACTTATGACAAAAGGATCGGCTGCAGATAATGTTATCTCCTTCAGGATAGCACGTGCTTAGCTTGGTTACATGGGAGGAGGGGGATCATGAAGGCTACATGAAAAAATACTGGGGGGGGGGAAGGGACTGCTGGCATTCCAGCTACAAAGAAACAAAGCAAATGTAAATGTGAGGGAAATCGATGATCAATGCTAAATTTCCAACATTAGGAGGGAAGCTGTACGAGAAAAGTCGTTAGTCTGGGTTGTTAGCATTTCAAACAGAGTAGTGAACACAGCAGAGGTGTTGAAAGAAAAAGCGTTTAAAAAGCATAGGAGAAACCAAGGATTAAATGCTGAGCAATAGAATCAATGGAGGAACACAGCAGGTGGGTAAAAAGCAGGTGATTTTTACACATTGTTCTACTGGCTTATGAAGCCCAAATCGACACTGAGTTCATTTGTTTCAGGTTTCCAATAAAGTTATGAATTCCCAGGCTCGTCTTTCAAAGACATTGTTCAGGCTCCATTTCAGGACAAGGAGTGACAGACCAGAAACTGAACAGTTTGTTCTGGAAGAAGTGAGTTCCGAATTAGCACTTGCCCCCTAACGTTAACCTTTTTTTCTTATTTCTTATTAATAATAATTATTATTTTATATAGCACAAGCAGTGCACCTGGTGCTGTAGTGCCATCAATGTACTTGGCATTGTTCAATCATTTCTGTGAGAGTTAATATGTTTGCTTAAGGACTTATGGGTTTCACCAACATAATTTCCATGTTGGGGCATCTACCTACTTTGTCTCCGTCTAGTCCTCTTTTAGTGACCAACATAGCAACCCTGTTCTAGATCACAACTCGTGGTATAATCCACATGTGGAAGCACAGGCACTCTCCCTCCAACCTGCCTGCAGCCCCTCCTCAGCTCTAATCCTGACTTGCACTGCTCCTACTGTGCTCCTGCTCCCTGACGAACAGCTGATTGGTAGGGAACAGGGGCACCCGCTCCGTTGTGCTATGGAGCAAGAAAAAGTACCAGACAAGCATTCCAGAATCATTATAGCTCTGATCACAAGAAGAAGCAAAACTACAGGCAAAATTATTTGCAGCTAACTGACTAACTGTGGCAAGTATTTGTGGACACTTTGTCTGTCCATCTATTCTGTGCTTATTACTTTACAATCTGAGTGATTACAAGCTTGTGTAGGTTATATCGTAAAGGAGATAACGTTATCTGCAGCTGATTTTTTTTGTCAGAAGTGAGTGGGCTGAGATGAAGTGCACATAGATTTCTAACATGCATTAATTAATGCTCATAGATTTAGTCGTATTTGTGTGCCTCAAGTCCCTTGATATGGCAGCACTACCACTTGACCTGCCCCATTCGTCTTATCCAACTGAATCCAAGCTTAACTTACACAGCAGAAACTGCAGCCTCATTACATTTGGGGATGTTTGGATAGAGCAAGAGAGGCAAAAAAAAAAGCTTTGGAAGGGAGTTTAAAGATGCACAAAAGGCCTAATGAAGCACTTCTAGCTTATGAATGGAGGTCACATTCAGACCAAAGCTGATTTCAAGTGCACTCAAGGGTCAAGCAGCTGAATCTTTGGTATTGTTCTAATGATACGCTCTTCGGGACTACAAGAAGAAATCTCAGAAACCTAGATAGGAGTGACTGTGTGTGTGTCATCATTAGCAGATTCTGTAAAGGAGAATGTTTCAGCATTGCCAAAAGAATTCCCCATGGCCTTTGTTTAATAATCATGGCATTGGATGTACAGCTCACTCGTTCCTACGTCAGAGTTTAAGGAACATGAAGAAGATAGGAGCAAGAGTTGAAACAGTTTTCCATGTGAATATTGACAACCAACAGATTTGCGATAACCAAACAGATCCAGTAATGATTGGTTACTATCAGTACCCAATCAGTAATTAGAAGCTTAACCGATTTACCGATATTACTATGTTGCTGCTTTGCTATTTTCCTTTTTGGTCCATGGTTACTAGCTTGTTCCATTTGCCCATAATCCCCTTCCTCCAGACCTGTTTTCACCAACCCCCAAACCTGTTTTCAAGATTATCTCTGTTTCCCACTGGATACCTGATTAATCAGTACCATTCAGTATTTCGGAAAGTTGGTTAACTGATGATGCTATTACTGTTACCATTCGGTATTTCAGCAAGTCGGTTCACCATCCTGGTATCCAGTTACCAATCAGGTAACCATTTGACTACCTGGAATTTTTTTTTATAACCATAGTTACTGGATTAGGAATTTGTTTCAGCTCAAATTACAACAGGTATTAGACTCATACTTAGTGTAATAGACTTGCTATATATAAACATTGAGGAACAACAGGTCCTTACCTGTCCACAGTGGTGATTAGCTATTGCGTGGATGGGCATACTAAATAGAATAGAATAGATCCCAAGCATATAAATCCCAGAACCAGTTGTTATGGGCTTTGCCATCTGTTGTGGACTTGATGAGAGCTTGCTTTCAATCTGTGCTATCACGAAGAACGAAGCCCACAGTAGGCTTTTGTGGGGCCTCCCCAATGGCACAAGTTTCTTCCCCTCCAGATTACTTGTAACTGTTAGCTTTTCCTCACAAGAAACATAACACAGAGAACCACGTATATTTTTGTTTGTCATTGATGAATAATACCCTGGAAACAAAGGGATACCTCGGATTCCACAGATCATCGTTTCTCATCACCACAGCTACAGTTTCTGCCCCCTCAGAGTTTGATCTAGACTCTCAGGGTTTTGCTGCATGATCTCCAGGCTCTAGGGGAAGCCCCAATTTACCCAGGATATCTGCAGTGCTGCTACATTTTTTTCTTTCAGTGGAGGCAGGGCTATGTATGTTGGAAAGAGGACGGAGATCTCCTATCCTCTGCAGAGCATTGTGATGCCACAAAACTCCAAAGGGGCCACATTAGAAAGGAGCAGGAGAGTCCATTTGCCGTGGTTCTTTCAACATGGCCTGTTGGGCCAAAGTGTCTGGGAAACTGACAACCTTAATCACAGCACTGGCGTGTGGGGTCACTGGGGCAGTGTGGGGAACACTAGAACCACAGAGTCAGGAAACAGGTCATCAAGTTGGGGCAGGGCACACAGGGGCCATGGGTTGAGGAGATATGGCGTTGCTGGGGCAACCCTGACCGAACGTGAGGCTACAGAAGCCATCCACTGAGTAGATGGATGGTAGCCCCACCTCTGGGTGCTGCCCGAAGTTTGGGCTGCCTGCACCTCTGTTCCACCTCCACATCTGGCTGGCCACCTTTAAACAGATTGCCCACCCAGAGGTGAGGTGGTGCAGAGGCGGGGCAGGTGTCCATGTGAAGACACACACAGTTTGGTCTAGATCAGGACTGAAGTCTCTTAATAGCTTGGAGGCACTCAGAGCTGGGAGTTTCATTTCCTGTCTACTATAGGCCATAGAGACAAAGTAGTCAAGTGATCTCTTTTGTTGGACCAATTCCAGTTGGTGGAGGTATGCAAGCTTTCAGACCTGACAGCGTCCTTCGTCAGGCAAGTCTGGGGTTACAAAATGGAGAAGCAAAGCAAAGCAGAGGTATGTAGAGTGGTGGGGAATGTGCCCATTGAACTCGGAGGGAGGGGAGAGGAAATGGAGATCGAGGTGGGGAGGAGATGGCCCATTGAACTCAAAAGGCGGGAAGGGTGAGAGGAGAAAAGAGGAGGTAGGGAGGAGATGGCAATTCAAACGGGGAAATACAACAGTGTAGTAGCTATTGATAGTAAATAACTCAAAATAAAAAGGGCAGGGGTCCATTGTTCTTAGAGGGAGAGGAGAGAATGAGATAGGAAGGGGGATGCACAGCAAAAGGAGAAATACAACAAAGGGTAGCTAGCTACTGATAGTAAAAAACTTAAAGTTACCTGTAATTGTAGAGAGTGATAGGATATACAAATTACTGAATGGCAGAGAAACCTATGTCCAAAATAGAGTGTATAGTTCTTGAAGGGAGAGGGGGTGAAAAGGTAGCAATTCAAAGAGTGATATGAATTACAAATTTCTGTAGTGGCTTTTGAAGACTAAGTCCAAAGCCCACTAGATACTAAAAATAATGGACTAAATTTGGACATAGGCTGCACAAGCCACTACAGAAATTTGTAAATCATATTGTCTACAGTTACAGTAACTTAGGGTGTTTTTATATGTAACGGTGTTGAGCGCTGCAAAGCTTCAGTCCTGCCCAGAGTGAGGGCCGTCACTCTGGTCAGGAATTGGCCCGGCTGCCAAACAAACGTGACAGCGGGCTGGGGTGGGGAGAGGGCGGAAAGACGTGTGGACATGTGTCCATGCGGCCCCACCCCCATGCTGCTAGGAGTGGTCCACACCCCGGCCCCTCCTTGACAGATGGCCAAGGTGGCCTATGAGGCTGTCGTGGCTGCCCAGACCCACCACGGACCTGGACTGGGGAAAGTCCAAACGGACCAACACACATTACGGCCTGCTTTACCCTGGTCTGGAATGCTTTGCATGGGCTTGGCAGCGCTTATCCTGGGTTTTTCCTAAGGGATGGTCCTGAGGAACAGTCCGGGCTAAGTGTTGCCACAGCCCATGCAAACCCAGGTCATGTTTGAAAATACCCTTAATATTTATTTTGTTGTATTCCCCTTTTTTGAATTGCTATCAATAGCTACTACATTGTTGTATTTTCCCATTTTCATTGCTATCTCCTCCCCACCTTGATCTCCTCTTCCTCTCCCCTCCCTCCGAGTTCAATGGGCACATCCCCCACCTCTACATACCTCTGCTTTGCTTTGTTTCTCCATTTTGTAATCCCAGCCTTGCCTGACGAAGGACCCTGTGAGGTCTGAAAGCTTGCATACCTCCACCAACTGGAATTGGTCCAATACAAGTTATCACTTTACTACTTTGTCTCTATTGCCTATATTTGGGAACAACATGGCAAACCCTACTTTCTCTACACTGTCTACTATTGAAATAGAAGCTAGGGACAGCTGAGACCTGGAAGTGCATCCAGATATATCTGGCATTTTGCCCAGTCCTGGGACATTTCTCTCCATGTCCTGCATCCCACCCGCGTTTGGACAGAGGCATGGCATCCACAAATTCTCTCTGGTACCCACAATCAGAAAAGAAAAAGCCCAAAGAGGGAGAAAAACAAGGAGGGGAGGAATTAAAATGTTTAATGGGAAGAGTGTGTATTTTATATAAGATTTTTGATTAGTGACTGAAGAGTGATCTGAGTATTTTAAACAAAGACAACACCTCAGAGAATTTTTCTGCTTTTAAGAGCTATAGAACAACTCCTTCCTCTTTCTTTAAGGTTGAAAGTTTGATGGATAGTTCGGTTAATTTTAGCTCCAATCTGTAATTTCTGAATTCCTTCCTCTTCTCCCTCGGTTGAGGCAGTGGTTTGGGAAATAACACTATTTATTTATTTATTTGCATTTTTTACCCTGCCCTTCCCCGAAGGCTCATGGCAGCTTACAAAGATATAAAATACATTTCAAACATTAAATTACAAATCAACAAAAACACTCACCCCAACCCCATCCCACCAACACCGGCCACCTAATCCCTACCTCCTCCTGCCAAATGCTTTTCTGAAAATAAAGGTTTTGCAGCGCCTCTGAAAAATGTCCAAGCTTGGACTCACTTGGACCTCCAGGGGGAGGGAGTTCCACAGTATTGGGGCAGCAGCCGAGAATACCCCCCTCCCCCATGGGCCTGCATCCTACGGACAAGAGTAACAGGTGGAACCCACAGGAGAGCCATAGGGTCCCCATAGGGGACCACGGGCCTCAATGGAGCACAGTAGGACAGGCAGTTCTTCAGATATATAGGGCCCAGGCTGTTTAGGGCTTTAAAAGTCAAAGCCAGCACCTTGAATTGTGCATAGAAAGGGGCAGCCCATCTCCTTTTGGGGACGGGTCGCTGGGAGCACCCGTCTAATGTGCTCCCAGCGACCCGTCCCCAAAAGGAGATGGGCTGCCGCTTTCTGCACCAGCTGCAGCTTCCAAACAGTCTTTAAGGGCAACCCCACATTGAGCGCAAGAAATTGAGTTGACTGCATTATTCAGAAACAGTGGGACCAGGAATGAATAGGCATCTTTCCAATCAAGGTGCGGTCCAAATTTACTCACACAAGATCATGTGTTTATGCCACACGTTCATCTTATTTTCCTCCTTTTTCTTGTGCTTTTCAAAAACCTCCCTCGGCTTTTCTCCTCTCTGAAGTATGTGGATTACCATGGAAACCAAGATGTCATCGACAGGGGCAGAACTTAGTGGGAATCCTAATTCAGAATGAAGGCAATTTATGTTGCCATTGTGCAATTTACAGCAGGATTTGAGAATGATGTGGGATCATTATACTGCCTACGTGTGTGTGCGTGAGTGTGTCACACACTATAGACACACCATACACATTATAAATTGCTAGTATGAATTCTGATTTACAACCCACTCAGTTCCATAGACTTCCCTAGGGTAACAAAGGGCATAAGTCACTGTGGAATTTGGCCCAACATATTCTGTTTTAATACAGCTGAAAATTGCTTTGACAGCTCAATAGCTTCTTTGTTTATAGCTGGTTCCGAGCTGACTCTGGCGCATTATGAAGCTCTGCAGAGAGATTACATTTCGTCAAGAAGTGAACATACGTGCTCTGAGCAGGAACAATTGAGCATGATGATATGCATTCATTTTACATGAGGCTGAGAGTTGTGGGATCCTGGCTTATATGTGCCTGCTTTTCTTTATGATTTATATGCTCTCTCTTTCAGCATTTATAAAATAGGTTCCTCGGGAATACTGTATAAAATTACGAGTGGGGAACTGTCTCTTTCTTCTTGAAAACTAGAACATGCTCAGTGGGCAAGATAGGAGTTAGCGAAGGAGACGCTTAAGGAGTGGAAGGAAGGGGAGGGTCCACTGTCCAGATCATGGATCCATTCCTTATCCAAGAGAACCATGTGCGCGCCCCTCAGAGGCTGAAATAAATAACTGCCACTAGTCAGTATTTGGCTGGATCTTTAGTATCTGGAAAATCTGGATACTACCAAGTGGTATCCGGTTAGAATTTTGCGGATTATCCAGTTAACCAGACTATTGATTTATCATGGTACTGCATGGAATCACTGACCATAGCATTACTGTTTAACACATTACCGTTTTCCCATAATTTCTTTCCTATTTACTCCATCCCTTCTTCCCTCCAGGTCTGGTTTTAGAGTAGTTACGGTAATATTCAGTGACTCATTAACATGGTAATACAGTAGTCCAGTGATGGTACTGCAGTAAACCAGTTAACTTTTCAGTTATTATCTAATAACCTTGTCTGGGGGGTTAACTATTGTGGTAATCAGTTCATTACTTTCATCCTTTTGGCACCGCAGCTCCCCATGATTTACAGAGGACCTGCGGAGGCTGAAGCAGGAGGGAAGGCAGTTGGAGTGACGGTGGCGTCATACTCATGATGAGCACAATCGATTGCTACATAGGTGCAGTTTGAGGACCTATGCTGTGGCTGTTCAGGCAACAAAGAAGGGGTTCTTTGCTGCTCTTATAACATCTACCAAGTCTCGTCCAGCAGAATGTTTCCGAGTGGTGAGAGGTCTGGTCAGTCCAGCCTGTCTCCACCTGGACCTGGAGTATTCCAGTGTCTGCTGTGACAAGTTTATACAGTACTTTGTGGACAAGATCGCTCACATTCACCACAATTTTGGCATGACAGTTGATGCAGGGGGAGAACCAGAGGCAGTGGATGCCCCATCTGGTCCAGTTTTGTGGGATCAGTTTCAGATGGTGGAACCCATTGATGCTGTGGATGTGCTAGGGGCTGTTAGGGCCACCACGTGTGAATTAGATCCATGCCCATCCTGGCTGGTGAAAGCCAGCCTGGAGACACTGCGGCCATTGCTGGCTGAGGTTGTTAGCGCCTCCCTTAGGGAGGGGAGGGTGCCGGAGTGTTTAAAGGAGGTGGTGGTCCAGCCCCTGCTGAAGAAGCCATCATTGGACACTGAATCCCTAGCCAGTTATTGCCCAGTCTCTAACCTTCCCTTTTTAGGGAAGGTTATTGAGCGGGCGGTGGCTCGGCAGCTTCCGGCGCATCTGGACAGTATTGGGTTTCTGGATCCTTCGTAATCTGGCTTTCACCTTGACTGACAGCCTTTACTGGGCTATAGACCAGGGTCAGCAGACCCTGTTGTTCCTATTAGATCTTTCTGCTGCCTTTGACATGGTTGAGCACGAGATGTTGGTGAGTCACCTGCGGGACCGTGCTGGGATGGGAGGAACTGTTTTAGATTGGAGAACCCACCGGGTGGTCCTGGGGGGTTATACATCTTCCCCGAGAGGCCTCGCATGTGCAGTCCCACAGAGTTCTATCTTGTCCCCCCACCTGTTCATAGTATATATGCAGCCCCTGGGGGAGGCCATGAGAGGGTCTGAGGGAGTGCGGTGTCATCAATATGCTGATGATGCTGATGACACCCAACTCTACCTCTCCTTTTCATCAGACCTAGGCCCGGCGGCTTTTTCAGTGGTCACCCCTAGGCTGTGGAATGCCCTCCTGATGGGGATCCGAGTGTCATCTTCCTTAGCCTCCTTCTGCCGGGGTTGTAAGACCTGGCTGTTCCGTCAGGCTTTTGGTGACGGAGAGGAGTAGGGTGGGTTTGGGGGGTGGGGGTAGGGGGGTTGTGTTTTTTGTTCTGCCAGGCTTTTTAAAAAATGTTTTATGGGTTTAACTGTTTTATCAATGGTTTTTATGATGTTGTGAGCTGCCTCGAGATGCGCGAGCAGGAGGGAGCAGCATAGAAATGTGATAAAATAAAATAAATAAATAGATAAATAAATAAAAAGCTGAATAACCACCAAACTAGACAGAATACCGGATATTAACCAGAGATCATTTTTGGCTATTTGCTTTCGTTCTATGCCTTCATCTCTGATCCCTTCCCCTGAGTTCACTCTTTCAGTGATTGAGGGTAAAGAGTGGATTCATGGGCCAGATCCAGGAAGTGGATAAGAGTTGAATATAAAACAGCAGTGGGCTGGATTTGGGTTAGAGTTTTCTCATTTCTGTAAGATGCTCTCCATCCAAAAGGGTGAAATATCAGTCTCTCCACTGAAACCAGCTCTTAAGCATGAGCATACTGTTATTATCTACCTTTCTTTGTCTTACCTAATTCATGGCCCTAAGCATTAACAATAATAATTAATAAATTAATAATTTAATTAATTATTATTATTATTATTATTATTATTATTATTCCTGTAGTGCCCCCAAAGGGGGCATTCAGGAGTGTGGTCCCACATTGGATGTTAACTAACGTGATGGGTGGCTGTCATCCCACACGGGAGTGGGAGAGGGCGACCCCCGGCCGGGTTAGGTAAGGGGATGGAAACTAACGTTTTCCCAGCCTCGCTTGGCTGAGAAGCGGGGAGCGACACCGGCTCCGCCCCACACTGTGGCGAGTGCCCTACCCCCTCCATGACAGGCAGCCACAACTGACTGCCATGGCAACCCCTGATGCTGGGCCAGGTGGGTGCAGAAGCAGATGTGTCTGCCCAGTTTGCCCAGCTCTGGCCTGCCTGGGCGGCTTGCGGGGCTGGACCATGTGCCCAGTTGGTTCCAAGCCCATGTTTCCAGCCCAGTCACCAACTCTACTGGGGTGTGAACGAAATGTACAGGGTTTGGCGCTGGCACGGGTGCTCCAGAGCGGCAAACTGGGCCAGCGTCACATTAATTAACACCCATTGTGCTGTAAGCTGAAGGAAATAGAAATCAGCTTGCTTGCTTTCTATGAAATGCCGAGTATTCTATGCCAGTGGTGTCCCCGCTTTCAGACCAATGGATTACTCTCAACCATCACACACTCTCGCCAACCGCCATGGCTGAATGGGGCAATGGTCCAGGGCCCCATATACGGGGGTTGGGGTAGGGCAAAAATAGCTTTGATTTAGATGTATTTAATTATAAAATGTCTTATTATAATACCATGTGCACAGAGGGTATAAATAACATCAACCAGTAATGACAAAAACAAAAAACCATTATATATAATAAAAACAGAGTATCAAAATGTACAATGATTTAAAACATGAAACACCTTTAGTAATGTAGCAACCAAGGTATCCAACGGGTTTCAAGTACAAGACTCTTCCTCAGGGATAGTGTCACAAAAATGACAAGGTAAATCTTCTTGTCCGAGAAGTCAGGTATATCCAGATGATTCATTTCTAATGTTTGACCAACTGGATCACTCAACTGCACTGGTAGAGGCTTCTGAGCAAAATGAGAAACCACAATAATACCACATATAATATCACAACCCAACAGACATACAAGGAATCCAGGTTCTAATAACTAATTTAACTAATGTCCAATCCATGTTGCTTCTCTGAGATGAAAGGGCATGCAACCTGTTTGCTTTGTTTAAGAACATTACGATGTAAGAAGTGCCACACTGGGTGAGGCCAATGGCCCATTGAGCTCAGCATCCTCTCTCCAATAGGGGCATCTTTGGTTGCCTCCGAGCCGTGCACGACTGGTCAGAATGCAATTATCCATTCCCAGTTGTTCACTCCCAGTCCCTAGTGGTCAGGAGTCTCTTACCCCACCCAAATTGAATAGTAGCCATTTATGGATCTATCCCTTAAGAACTTATCCAATCCTTAATAGAATGATCAAGGGGCTGGAAGACAAGCTATAGGAGGAAAGGCTGAAATCACTGGTTATGTTTATTCTACAGAAAAGAAGACTAAGGCTGGAGACACGAGAGCCATTTTCAGTTATCTAAAGGAGGCCACAAAAAAGAGGGTGAACATTTGGTCTCTACTGTCATAGAAAGTAGAACAAGAGGGAATAGGCTTAAATCGCAGCAAGGAAGATTTTGGTTAAATATTAGGTAAAACTTCCTAACTTTGAGAACTGTTGGGCAACTGAATAAGTTGCTCAAGGAGGTTGTGGAATCTCTGTCCTTGGAGGTTTCGGAACCCGGCTGGACAGGCATCTGTCTGCAATGGTGTACGCAAAGGATAACCTCCCTTGGAACAGGGGGCTGGACTAGCTGATCCTTGAGGTCCTTTCCATCCCTACAATTCCCCATGAGATGGGGCCAGCCAGAACCACCGTCTGCCCTTGGGAGGGCAAATGCATCACCCATGCTTTGGTCTGGTGGGGAAGGCAGTTCAAACGAGCAGCCCACTGCAGCCGTTACCATCCCCACTACATCATGGGTCCAGCCGAGAAACCGTCCATACAGGACTGGATCCCAGACTCCTCCTGGGCTACAGGATCAGGCCTGCTACTGCTAGACAGCTGTTGGGGGGAGGAGGAAGTGGAGAAACATGGGTGCTCTCCCTGGTCACCAAACAGCTGATTGTGGAGGGGAGCCCAGAGGAGTGCAGGTGCCCTTGTCACCGAAAAGCTGATTGCTCCCTCCCCCTGATCAGCTGTTTGGCATGTGGGGAGAGCATGCATGCTCCTCTGGCTTCCCACTTCCCAAGTCAGCTGTTTGGTGGGTGGGGAGAGCACATGCATTCCCCTGGGCCCCCCTTTCTAATCAGCTGTTTGGCGGGTGGGGAGAGTGTGCTCTTCCAGGCCCGATCCTTGGACCTCACCTTGTGGCAGGGCTGCATGGGCTGACCAGATAGGAGGAGGCCCATTACCCCACATTGGCTCATGTGGGGCACCAGTAGCCCATGATGCGTCAGCAGTCTTCTCTGGTGGGCATGTTGTGTAGCAGCCAGTCACCCGCCTGGGGCAGAAGTGGGCAAATATCTGGTGGCACTGGCCCAACACTAGTCAGCTCCATCATGGGCTAATGTGGGGTAAGGTCGCCCAATGTGGGTTAATATCTTGTGTGGCCTTACCCTATGATTCTAATATAGAAGTACTTGAAACGGACAGTGTCCCTAGGGAGACTTTCTGAACTGGTAGTTATTTCAATTGGGCAAGGAACATAGATTTTGATGATGTGATAAATGACTTTTCATCTCAAAAGGCCAGTGAAGTTATTTCAAAATACAATTTGTTAATTAAAACTGGACATGGTTGAATATGACTTATTTGGCTTTAATTTTCTCTAATGTTTCATCTGTACATACACACACACCCCAAAAAAAGCCTTGCTACAGCCCTGGGGAGGTATATGGAACCTGAAATTTATACTCAGGTCCACAGACCATATTTTTATTTATTAAGCAGCGAATTTGACACTCTGCACCAAGTGTGTTTGATGTCCCTCTTTCAATCAACACAAAGCACTCCCCATCTAATCCCAGCACCAACAAGCAGCCCCATATGGACAGAATGGCTGGTTGATTGCTTCTAGCCACAGCTTGTTTTAGAAAGTAAATTAATTCAATTACACTCTGTATTCTGCCCTCCAGAGCAGCAGAGACTTAAGGCACTTTCCTCGCTTTTTGTTGTTGTTGTAGCAGCAACTTTGGCTCCACCCCCAACACCCTTTTTCAAATAATATCCCAGATGCCTTCTAATCTGCAGAAGATGAGATCCAATATAAATATGGCTACAGGCATGATCCTACATCAGCTGAAGCCAACAAGAAAATCCATATTGGCTTCAGTGAGTGTGCCCTACATTTGTTTACTGTGAACCAAAATCTGCAAATCTTACACAGGTGCAGCAGTGCAATCAGAATAGACTTAAACACAAGACATGTCCTAATCCCTTGCCCCATGTCATGTCCCTGGGCCAAGTACCTGTTAGAACACATGCTCTCTGTCCCTCCACCACACTCCAGATGTGGTTTACACCCTGAAGGGGGTGATCCAGCCACAGAACATTGGGTGTAAACAGCTGGACAGCAGTTCCACCCCCGTGTTGACCAGTCCATCTAAAGGCGCCTGCCAGATGTTCAATCTGGAGCAGGCTGTGGCTGGTCCGGAGCAGCCCTGCCAATGGTGCTCCAGAAGATCCAGGAGTGAGCACACTGTGGAGCGGGCTGGCCAAACCCTGGACAATGGCTGAACATGGTGGTCCTGCCTGTCTGGTGGGTCTCCACCTGTCTGTCAGTTACTGCATTCAGCACCATAGAGTCTATTGTCAAATGGTCAATCTCTACGGATCTGGCCTATAGGGGGTCGCTGGTTTGGGAAGGGGGACTGGTTTGAGGAAAGGGAAATGGGGCATGGGACTAGTAGGTTCAGTGGAAGTTGCTGGCTTGGGGAGGGGGAAGAATGGGACATGTGGCTGGCTCAGGAGTGTCACTAGTTGAAGGGGGGTTGCTGGCTTAGAGATTGATCAATTCTCCCTGGTTTAGTTGGTTTCCACTAAGCTGGGGCTGGTTGAAGTGTTGGAGACTGCAGTTCTGAGACAGCAGTGGCCCGGCCCCTGCATGTGGGGAGGGCTCACTACAGACTTCCCAAGAAGAGAGTTAGCAAGCAGCTCAGTTCCAAGCCAGATATGTGCTTCAGCTTTTGGGACCTGGTTTGAGACCTCAGATACCATGTTTTTCAGGGAAATGAAATGTTCCTGAATGTTTTCCAGGAAACTTTGGGCTCACTTGAAATGAATTGAAAGGGGTTCAGCTGCTTTTCTGCACCCTGGTGAAGCAGGTCCCTTTTAAAAAGGGGTTCAGCTGCCTTTCTGCACCCTGGTGAAGCAAGTCCCTTCCAATTCCAGGATCAAGTGGAAATACTACTGTGTTTTGAGAGGGAGGGGAATTACTCCTCTTTCTATTTTTAATAATGACTCTTTTGTTCAATCAAATAGGCATTTATTCAATGATAGCAACACAATTTAACATACCAATTATTAAAGAAACACTTGCACTTTAACATATAATCCCTCACCTACTCTGACTACTTCAAATACATACAAAGCATATATTCTTATGTGATCAGAGGTCAACGGTCTGGTTCCAGAAGGAGGGCGGGTAGGGGGCCCAAACGAAGCCTCGAGAGAGAGAGAGAGAGCCTATCTGTAGAGCAAGTTGCAGGACTTCCTAGGGAGAAGTTCCAGAGAGGGCCAATCATTGAGTTAGCCAGTGCCCTGATAAGGGCTAGCGGACAAGTACCATGAAAGGCAAAGAACTGATCCAGAGACTGGCCTTATATACAGGTTTTCCTTATTACTTATTCATGTCAAGGGGCTGTTTGCCCTATACCCCAGAATGTTCCCCTTATGGCTTATTCATGATTGGGGTTCTTCTGCTTAGTCATTGGTTTGGGGGTTTGCCCTGACCGATAGGGTCCTGCCCCTCCTCCCTCCGGAGGGAGGGCTTGACTCCCTGGCCCTGGGCACCCCACACACCCCTTGGAGGCGTCTGGTTGTCTAATAAAGCCATCTCTTTCTTGCTTGTAAAGTTTGGTTCTGTTATCGGTTTCTGACCTTCCTCTGTTCCCAGTGTCCCTGTGAGTTATAAACTATTCAGTTTTGCTTTGGAAACGCGAAGTGTCTGCTTTCTCTCAGGCACCAATTGACAGGGATATTGCCTCCTTCACACCAGTTCACATACTATCCTGTAATTTACTCCCTCTGACCATTTTACCATTTTACTCCTAGCACATTTTATTCCTTATCTAGATCAATGAATCAATGAATATGCTAACTAATGTGTTACCTAATTTATAGCATTCTATATAGTCTTAAATGAGAGCCACAATGGCTTCATTTAGTTACAATTTTACATAATTATGATTCCAGTGTATATTTTCTGGTTACATTTAAAGAAAGAATGAGTTACAATAGTGTTCAATGTCTGTTCTGGCATATTTGTGTCAAAAGAAACACTTCTGTTTTGGTTACATTGTAGCAAGGAAATTAGCATCTCTGTTAGGCCTATGCCATTTCACAACACACTCAGAACCCAAATACATAGCCCTTGTATTTGTTTTGCGAATATGGAAACCAATTTTTTATTATTTTTTTGCATTTATTGTATTTTGTCAAAATCCAAATGCACAGCCCTAATAGAATGATAAGATTGGAATGGACCCCAAGGATAATCTAATCCAACCCACTGCTCCCAGGCAGGATGCACAGCATACAGATGTTTGTCCAGCCAGTTTTTGATTCCACATCCTCCTTTTGCAACCAGTTCCATTGCTCAAGGATTCTTTCAGTTAGGACGTTTCCCTCAAGTCTACACTGCTACCATTTAAACCCATTCCCTCTTGTTCTATTTTTTGTGGCAGCAAAGAATAAATGTTCATCTTTTTTGTGGCATCCTTTTAGATAATTGACCACTACTGCCATGCCTCTCTGTGGCAGGGTGCTGCTTAAGAAAATGGCTGTTCCTTTAAAAAGGCCTGGGATGGGCTAGCAGAGCTGCCAGCGCTGCACCAGCGAGAGGGCAACGTCCAGTGGAGAAGCAGCAATGCAGAGCTGAGAATGGGAAGTGACTGCCCTTTAAGAGCTGAAAGGCTGAAGGACTAGCCATGCCCACTTTGAGTATATAAGAAGAGGCCAAACCAGAGGAGGGTTACTCTGTGCCTGACTGCAGAAGAAGCAAGATCTCTTCCTGGAAGCTTGAGTGCTGAGGAGTCTTTTCCAAGGTACTGACGCTCTGGGCAGCTTAGAGAAACTCAAGATCTGAGCTGGCTGGATCTGGCCTCAGAAGAACAGTGGGCACTCAGTGCTGTCCAGGGTCATGAAGATGGCTAACCAGGAGTGTGGAGCTTTGAGCAAATATACTGGAGTCTCCATATGAACTATTCCAAAATAAAAAAAACCTCTGGTTTACAAGGAGAGTTAAGGCTCTTGCAAATTCAATTATGCACTAAAAAGCATGGAAATTGCAAGTTAAGGCTTCCACCTTAACGTCTGTGCCATGTTAGCAGTAAAGACATTGTACAGTCTCACATATTGTGCTCACTTACAACTTAAGACTCCACGCATCCACACTTTGCCTTCGTCTTTCAACCCCAATCCTCTTCCTCTTTGCAGGTTGGGGGCAACACTGAAGCTGGGGACAGGAGGGTGTGAGCTGGCCCCTCACCCCCTCCTTTCCCTCTATCCTTTCGTTTCAGTTGGGGAGAATGAGACAGCTGACTAATGGCTCACAACCGTCCCTCTTACCATACCCACTAGTCTCCCCTGCCTCCCAGAGCACAGTTAAGCTGGGTAGAGTCATATACAGATGTTTAATTAAAACTAAGCTGGGTATGTATTGAAATTAATAAAATCGAATGACCATTGGAAGGAATGGAGGCAACAGCAGTGCCAATTTCTAAATAAATATTATCATTCCAACATCTAATTAAGTGACTGAGATTATACAACACAGTTGCTTCCTTGGGAGTACATAGCGAAGGGAAGAGGGTGTGCAGATGCAGTAAGTGGAATGGTTGGAATATTTTATATTATTTTTTATTTTTTATTTTTAAAATTTCTACCCCGCTCCTCCTGCCATGCAGCTCGGGGCGGCTTCCAAACATTAAATACAATAAAATCACTTTAAAATTTTCATAAATATTATAAAATATTAAAACAGGGCTAAGATACCATCTAAAAACCAAAAATCAAAAATAGGTGGGGGAACTAAAACCTCCCCCCTACTCACCCTTCCTCCCAAAGGCCTGGGCGAACAGCCAGGTCTTACAATTTCACTGGAATGTTAACAGGCTAGGGGCCAGGCGAGCTTCCTCCAGAAGGGAGTTCCACAGCCACGGTCCCACTACCGAGAATGCCCTCTCCATTGTGGCCCCCCACTTAACACGGGGGACCTCCAAGAAGGCACCCCCGGCAGACCGCAGGAGCCGCTCTGGGGTGCGGAGGGCGAGGCGGTCCCTAAGGTATGAGGGGCCGAGACCGTGTAGGGCTTTATAGATCATCACCAACACCTTGAACTTGGCTCGGCACGCTATCGGCAGCCAGTGCAGAGCTCGGAGCACAGGTGTAATATGCTCCCGACGGCCCGTCCCCGTAAGAAGACGAGCCGCCGCATTCTGCACTAGCTGCAGCCTCCGAACCAAGAACAAGGGAAGCCCCACGTAGAGCGCGTTACAGTAGTCGAGCCTCGAGGTGACGAAGGCATGGATGAGGGAGGCCAGGTCCGGGCCGGAGACATACGGACGCAGCCTACGCACTAGATATAGCTGGCGGAAAGCAGCCTTAGCGACTGCCTCCACCTGCCGCTCCAGACGAAGGTCTGCATCCAATATTACCCCCAGACTCCGAACCTGCTGAGCTATAGGAGGGCGAACCCCCCCAACTAGGGGGGCCACCACCCCCTTCGCTCTCCCCACCAACATCACCTCCGTCTTATCGGGGTTGAGCTTCAGTCTGCTCAGCCGCATCCACTCCGCCACGGCCTCCAAACATTGGGACAGCAACGAGATAGCAGGGTCTGGGTCAGTAGAAAAAGAGAGGTACAGCTGAGTATCATCAGCATACTGGTGACATCGCACCCCGAACGTTCTCACAACCTCACCCAAGGGCTGCATGTAGATGTTAAACAACAGCGGAGACAAGATCGAACCCTGCGGAACGCCACACGGTAAAGCACGGGGAATGACAGGGAAAAATACAAAGAGTGTGTAGGATTAAGTAAGTGGGTGGAATGACAGGAGGAATTAGAAATAGTTACAATAATAAGGTTCTGAGTGAAATAACTTATTCGGAAGACTGATGGGATATCTGAGGAAGCAGTCCTATCATTTTACCCATTTACTACAGCTGACACCCTATCCTTTGACTCCCAATAGCCTCCCTCCCTGTTATTCCTTTTCCTCTCCTGTGGTTTTTTGCTTGGTTTTGTTCTTGTTTTTTTGGTCACACACACACACTTCTGTTCCATATACATATACAGACAAACATTGTATTTCCCAGGACTTTTGAGTTCTCTGTGAGGGGAGTCGGGGCTGCAGGGTTAGAGGGGCGACTTGGACCCAGGACTCCTGGGTTGTCTGTTACAAGTGAGAGCAGGGGAGAGGAGAACAGGCTCGGAACCAGGACTATTGAGTTGCCTGTGAAGGGAGTGCAGCGGCTACTGGATTAGAGTGAGGTGGAGAAGCTGGAAGCCAGGAGTCCTAAGTTCTCTGTTACAGGGCTGGGACCAAGTAGATTTGGGGTGGGAGCCAAAACTCCTAAATTCTCTCTTTCTTAAAGAGGAAACAGAGGGGGTGAGGGGCCAGCTCACACCCTCCTGTCCCCAGCTTCAGTGTTGCCTCTGCCCCAACCTGCAAAGAGGAAGAGGATTGAGGCTGAAAGACAAAGGCAACGTGTGGGTGCATGGAGCCTAAGTTGTAAGTGAGCACAGTATGTGAGCCTGTACAACGTCTTTACTGCTAACATGGCACGGATGTTAAGGTGGGAGTCTAGCGCAGTAGAATGCTGAGCAACATAACCACTATGGGACAAGGGCTTAAGGGAGGCTAAGGTGGAAGAGTTACTCCCTTCAGTTTAGAAGGTTGTTACTTCCTTCAAATAGCAAGCAAGGCGAAGCTGGATTTTTACTGGTAGCTCCCTGCTTTACTAAAAATACAACAACTTTGGTTTGGTTTAAACATTGCAAACTTCCCCAAACTACTCTCTTTGATCTCTCTACCTCATAGCTTGTACAGGAGTCTTCCACTCTATTCCCCACTGTCGGAGCTCTTTGCCTTGTGCAACACTGGCTGTTCTGTTTTCCATAAGGACCTCCCCCTGTACAAGACCCCCTGGCTAGTTCACTCCTTGTACAGGACTCCCTGACTCTGCTGTGCCCATGTACAGGACTCGCCACCTGGCATAATGCTGCCCATCCAGCAGCTCTCCCCCTGTACAAAGCTCCCTCGCTCAGTTCTCCTCTGTCCAGGGCTTTCCCCCAGCACAGTTATGACCATTATTCTGCAGCTCTCGGTCTCCACAAGACTCCCTCACTTTACTGCCTCGTGGACAGGGCTCCCCTTTTTGCACAATGCTGCCCATGCTGCAGACCTCCCCCTGTACTGGGTTCCATATTCTGTATCCCCAATAAAGCTGCTCCCTGTAATGTGCTCCCTCTGTGCATGGCTTCTACTGTGGAATCTATTTACAGAGGCTTTGCCCCTACTCGCTCCCCTTAATGCCCCCCCCTTGTGTATGCTCCCTCCCTCCCTGCTTCCACATAGGATTTCCCTCCCTGGGCTGAGACTTGCTCTTAGAGTCCTCCCACGAGGATTATACTTGCCACTCTGCCCCACAGGACTGCTCTGCACAGGACCCCACCATCTCCCTGCCCCCCTCCTTCAGAATGCCCACTGTATCAGCCCAGAGCACCCACTTACCCCTCATTCCTTAGTGGGGTTGGGAAAGTGGGAGGGAGAAGCGCTGAAAGAAGATTGATTCCATCCCGTTTGTAGCCTCCTGTCCCTGTCTCTGGGATAAACCTCAGTCTCTCGCTTCCTCTCCCTAGCTTCCTCCTTCAACCTCCACCTTTGGACCAACTCCCCCACCCATACTAATGGCCAATCTCTTGATCTTGTCCTCTCTAGAAAATGTTCTGTCGCTGATCTCTCCTTCGATCCTCATCCTATATCAGACCACTTCCTTGCCTCTTTCAACATTTCCCACTGTCCCCCCTCTCCTCTTCCCCTTCTCTACGCCCCTTCCATGACCTTCAAGCTATTGATCCCCTGGACTTTGCCTCCTCTCTCTCTCCCCTTCTTCCTACAGTCTTCTCTTCCTCCTCCCCTGACTC